>JBBPBR010000977.1:0-31610 GCA_037974775.1 Cicer pinnatifidum
ATCATCCAATGACACAAACACACCTATTGGATGCACAAGATTGGATAAAAACCCTAATTGGACAAGAATATGCCTAGGGAGGACGAATATGACCTAAATGTTAATCCAATAACACAAATGAACTTATTGGATGCACAAGATTGGTTAAAAACCCTAATTGGACAAGAATAAGCCTAGGGAGAACGAAAATGACCTAGGCATGTTCTTGTCCAACTATGGTTTTTAACCAATTTTGTGCATCCAATAGGTGTGTATGTGTCATTGGATGATCAATTAGGTCATTTTCGTCCTCCCTTGGCTTATTCTTGTCCAATTAGGGTTTTTAACCAATCTTGTGCATCCAATAAGTTCATTTGTGTTGTTGGATTAACATTTAGGTCATATTCGTCCTCCCTAGTCATATTCTTGTCCAATTAGGGTTTTTAACCAATCTTGTGCATCCAATAGGTGTGTTTGTGTCATTGGATGATCAATTAGGTCATTTTCGTCCTCCTAGGCTTATTCTTGTCCAATTAGGGTTTTTAACCAATCTTGTTTATCCAATAAGTTCATTTGTGTCATTGGATTAACATTTAGGTCATTTTCGTCCTCCCTAGGCATATTCTTGTCCAATTTGGGTTTTTGGATGCACAAGATTGGTTAAAAACCCTAGTTGGACAAGAATATGCCTAAGGAGGACGAAAATGACCTAATTGATCATCCAATGACACCAACACACCTATTGGATGCACAAGATTGGTTAAAAACCCTAATTGGACAAGAATATGCCTTGGGAGGACGAATATGACCTAAATGTTAATCCAATAACACAAATGAACTTATTGGATGCACAAGATTGTTTAAAAACCCTAATTGGACAAGAATAAGCCTAGGGAGGACGAAAATGGCCTAATTAATCATCCAATGACACAAACACACCTATTGGATGCACAAGATTGGTTAAAAACCCTAGTTGGACAAGAATATGCCTAGGGAGGACGAAAATGACCTAATTGATCATCCAATGACACAAATGAACTTATTGGATGCACAAGATTGGTTAAAAACCCTAATTGGACAAGAATATGCCTAAGGAGGAC
This sequence comes from Cicer pinnatifidum, assembly GCA_037974775.1. Lineage (NCBI taxonomy): Eukaryota > Viridiplantae > Streptophyta > Magnoliopsida > Fabales > Fabaceae > Cicer > Cicer pinnatifidum. Next base: position 1,080 of record JBBPBR010000977.1, read on the forward strand.
GAAAATGACCTAATTGATCATCCAATGACACAAACACACCTATTGGATGCACAAGATTGGTTAAAAACCCTAATTGGACAAGAATATGCCTAGGGAGGACGAAAATGCCCTAAATGTTAATCCATTGACACAAATGAACTTATTGGATGCACAAGATTGGTTAAAAACCCTAATTGGACAAGAATAAGCCTAGGGAGGACGAAAATGACCTAATTGATCATCCAATGACACAAACACACCTATTGGATGCACAAGATTGGTTAAAAACCCTAATTGGACAAGAATAAGCCTAGGGAGGACAACAATGACCTAATTGATCATCCAATGACACAAACACACCTATTGGATGCACAAGAATGGTTAAAAACCCTAATTGGACAAGAATAAGCCTAGGGAGGACGAAAATGACCTAATTGATCATCCAATGACACAAACACACCTATTGGATGCACAAGATTGGTTAAAAACCCTAATTGGACAAGAATAAGCCTAGGGAGGACGAAAATGACCTAATTGATCATCCAATGACACAAACACACCTATTGGATGCACAAGATTGGTTAAAAACCCTAATTGGACAAGAATATGCCTAGGGAGGACGAAAATGACCTAAATGTTAATCCAATGACACAACTCAACCTATTGGATGCACAAGATTGGTTAAAAACCCTAATTGGACAAGAATAAGCCTAGGGAGGACGATAAATGACCTAATTGATCATCCAATGACACAAACACACCTATTGGATGCACAAGATTGGTTAAAAACCCTAATTGGACAAGAATAAGCCTAGGGAGGACGAAAATGACCTAATTGATCATCCAATGACACAAACACACCTATTGGATGCACAAGATTGGTTAAAAACCCTAATTGGACAAGAATAAGCCTAGGGAGAACGAAAATGATCAAAATGTTAATCCAATGACACAACTCAACTTATTGGATGCACAAGATTGGTTAAAAACCCTAATTGGACAAGAATAAGCCTAGGGAGGACGAAAATGACCTAATTGATCATCCAATGACACAAACACACCTATTGGATGCACAAGATTGGTTAAAAACCCTAATTGGACAAGAATATGCCTAGGGAGGACGAAAATGACCTAATTGATCATCGAATGAAACAAATGAACTTATTGGATGCACAAGATTAGTTAAAAACCCTAATTGGACAAGAGTAAGCCTAGGGAGGACGAAAATAACCTAACTGATCATCCAATGACACAAACACACCTATTGGATGCACAAGATTGGTTAAAAACCCTAATTGGACAAGAATAAGCCTAGGGAGGACGAAAATGACCTAATTGATCATCCAATGACACAAACACACCTATTGGATGCACAAGATTGGTTAAAAACCCTAATTGGACAAGAATAAGCCTAGGGAGGACGAAAATGACCTAATTGATCATCCAATGACACAAACACACCTATTGGATGCACAAGATTGGTTAAAACCCCTAATTGGACAAGAATAAGTCTAGGGAGGATGAAAATGACCTAATTGATCGTCCAATGACACAAACACACCTATTGGATGCACAAGATTGGTTAAAAACCCTAATTGGACAAGAATAAGCCTAGGGAGGACGAAAATGACCTAACTGATCATCCAATGACACAAACACACCTATTGGATGCACAAGATTGGTTAAAAACCCTAGTTGGACAAGAACATCCCTAGGGAGGACGAAAATGACCTAATTGATCATCCAATGACACTAATGAACTTATTGGATGCACAAGATTGGTTAAAAACCCTAATTGGACAAGAATAAGCCTAGGGAGGACGAAAATGACCTAATTGATCATCCAATGACACAAACACACCTATTGGATGCACAAGACTGGTTAAAAACCCTAGTTGGACAAGAACATGCCTAGGGAGGACGAAAATGACCTAATTGATCATCCAATGACACTAATGAACTTATTGGATGCACAAGATTGGTTAAAAACCCTAATTGGACAAGAATAAGCCTAGGGAGGACGAAAATGACCTAATTGATCATCCAATGACACAAACACACCTATTGGATGCACAAGATTGGTTAAAAACCCTAATTGGACAAGAATAAGCCTAGGGAGGACAACAATGACCTAATTGATCATCCAATGACACAAACACACCTATTGGATGCACAAGAATGGTTAAAAACCCTAATTGGACAAGAATAAGCCTAGGGAGGACGAAAATGACCTAATTGATCATCCAATGACACAAACACACCTATTGGATGCACAAGATTGGTTAAAAACCCTAATTGGACAAGAATAAGCCTAGGGAGGACGAAAATGACCTAATTGATCATCCAATGACACAAACACACCTATTGGATGCACAAGATTGGTTAAAAACCCTAATTGGACAAGAATATGCCTAGGGAGGACGAAAATGACCTAAATGTTAATCCAATGACACAACTCAACGTATTGGATGCACAAGATTGGTTAAAAACCCTAATTGGACAAGAATAAGCCTAGGGAGGACGAAAATGACCTAATTGATCATCCAATGACACAAACACACCTATTGGATGCACAAGATTGGTTAAAAACCCTAATTGGACAAGAATATGCCTAGGGAGGACGAAAATGACCTAATTGGTCATCCAATGACACAAACACACCTATTGGATGCACAAGATTGGTTAAAAACCCTAATTGGACAAGAATAAGCCTAGGGAGGACGAAAATAACCTAATTGATCATCCAATGACACAAACACACCTATTGGATGCACAAGATTGGTTAAAAACCCTAATTGGACAAGAATATGCCTAGGCAGGACGAAAATGATCTAAATGTTAATCCAATGACACAAATGAACTTATTGGATGCACAAGATTGGTTAAAAACCCTAATTGGACAAGAATAAGCCTAGGGAGGACGAAAATGACCTAATTGATCATCCAATGACACAAACACACCTATTGGATGCACAAGATTGGTTAAAAACCCTAATTGGACAAGAATATGCCTAGGGAGGACGAAAATGACCTAATTGATCATCCAGTGACACAAACACACCTATTAGATGCACAAGATTGGTTAAAAGCCCTAATTGGAGAAGAATAAGGCTAGGGAGGACGAAAATGACCTAATTGATCATCCAATGACACAAACACACCTATTGGAAGCACAAGATTGGTTAAAAAACCTAATTGGACAAGAATATGCCTGGGAAGTACGAAAATGACCTAAATGTTAATCCAATGACACCAATGAACTTATTGGATGCACAAGATTGGTTAAAAACCCTAATTGGACGAGAATAAGCCTAGGGAGGACGAAAATGACCTAATTGATCATCCAATGACACAAACACACCTATTGGATGCACAAGATTGGTTAAAAACCCTAATTGGACAAGAATATGCCTAGGGAGGACGAAAATGACCTAAATATTAATTCAATAACACAAACAAACTTATTTGATGCACAAGATTGATTAAAAACCCTAATTGGACAAGAATAAGCCTAGGGAGGACGAAAATGACCTAATTGATCATCCAATGACACAAACACACCTATTGGATGCACAAGATTGGTTAAAAACCCTAATTGGAAAAGAATAAGCCTAGAGAGAACGAAAATGACCTAAATGTTAATCCAACGACACAACTCAACTTATTGGATGCACAAGATTGGTTAAAACCCCTAATTGGACAAGAATAAGCCTAGGGAGGACGAAAATGACCTAATTGATCATCCAATGACACAAACACACCTATTGGATGCACAAGATTGGTTAAAAACCCTAATTGGACAAGAATATGCCTACGGAGGACGAAAATGACATAATTGATCATCCAATGACACAAATGAACTTATTGGATGCACAAGATTAGTTAAAAACCCTAATTGGACAAGAATAAGCCTAGGGAGGACGAAAATAATCAAACTGATCATCCAATGACACAAACACACCTATTGGATGCGCAAGATTGGTTAAAAACCCTAATTGGACAAGAATATGCCTAGGGAGGACAAAAATGACCAAAATGTTAATCCAATGACACAAATGAACTTATTGGATTCACAAGGTTGGTTAAAAACCCTAATTGGACAAGAAAAAGCCTAGGGAGAACGAAAATGATCAAAATGTTAATCCAATGACACAACTCAACTTATTGGATGCACAAGATTGGTTAAAACCCCTAATTGGACAAGAATAAGCCTAGGGAGGACGAAAATGACCTAATTGATCATCCAATGACACAAACACACCTATTGGATGCACAAGATTGGTTAAAAACCCTAATTGGACAAGAATATGCCTAGGGAGGACGTAAATGACCTAATTGATCATCCAATGACACAAACACACCAATTGGATGCACAAGATTCGTTAAAAACCCTAATTGGACAAGAATATGCCTAGGGAGGACGAAATGACCTAATTGATCATCCAATGACACAAACACACCTATTGGATGCACAAGATTGGTTAAAAACCCTAATTGGACAAGAATATGCCGAGGGAGGACGAAAATACCCTAATTGATCATCCAATGACACAAACACACCTATTGGATGCACAAGATTGGTTAAAAACCCTAATTGCATAAGAATATGCCTAGGGAGGACGAAAATGACCTAAATGTTAATCAAATGACACAACTCAACTTATTGGATGCACAAGATTGGTTTAAAACCCTAATTGGACAAGAATAATCCTAGGGAGGACGAAAATGACCTAATTGATCATCCAATGACACAAACACACCAATTGGATGCAGAAGATTCGTTAAAAACCCTAATTGGACAAGAATAAGCCTAGGGTGGACGAAAATGACCTAATTGATCATCCAATGACACAAACACACCAATTGGATGCACAAGATTCGTTAAAAACCCTAATTGGACAAGAATATGCCTAGGGAGGACGAAAATGACCTAATTGATCATCCAATGACAGAAACACACCTATTGGATGCACAAGATTGGTCTAAAACTCTAATTGGACAAGAATATGCCTAGGGAGGACGAAAATGACCTAAATGTTAATCCAATGACACAACTCAACTTATTGGATGCACAAGATTGGTTAAAACCCCTAATTGGACAAGAATAAGCCTAGGGAGGACGAAAATGACCTAATTGATCATCCAATGACACAAACACACCTATTGGATGCACAAGATTGGTTAAAAACCCTAATTGGACAAGAATATGCCTAGGGAGGACGTAAATGACCTAATTGATCATCCAATAACACAAATACACCTATTGGATGCACAAGATTGGTTAAAAACCCTAATTGGACAAGAATAAGCCTAGGGAGGACGAAAATGACCTAATTGATCATCCAATGACACAAACACACCTATTGGATGCACAAGATTGGTTAAAAACCCTAATTGGACAAGAATATGCCTAGGGAGGACGAAAATGACCTAAATATTAATTCAATGACACAAACAAAGTTATTGGATACACAAGATTGGTTAAAAACTCTAATTGGACAAGAATAAGCCTGGGGAGGACGAAAATGACCTAATTGATCATTCAATGACACAAACACACCTATTGGAAGCACAAGATTGGTTAAAAACCCTAATTGGACAAGAATATGCCTAGGGAGGACGAAAATGACCTAACTGTTAATCCAATGACACAAATAAACTTATTGGATGTACAAGATTGGTTAAAAACCCTAATTGGACAAGAATAAGCCTAGGGAGGACGAAAATGACCTAATTGATCATCCAATGACACAAACACACCTATTGGATGCACAAGATTGGTTAAAAACCCTAATTGGACAAGAATATGCCTAGGGAGGACGAAAATGACCTAAATGTTAATCCAATGACACAAACACACCTATTGGATGCACAATATCGGTTAAAAACCCTAATTGGACAAGAATAAGCCTAGGGAGGAAGAAAATGACCTAATTGATCATCCAATGACACAAATACACCTATTGGATGCACAAGATTGGTTAAAAACCCTAATTGGACAAGGATATGCCTAGGAAGGTCGAAAATGACCTAATTGATCATCCAATGACACAAATGAACTTATTGGATGCATAAGATTAGTTAAAAACCCTAATTGGACACGAATAAGCCTAGGGAGGACGAAAATAACCTAATTGATCATCCAATGACACAAACACACCTATTGGATGCACAAGATTGGTTAAAAACCCTAATTGGACAAGAATATGCCTAGGGAGGACGAAAATGACCTAAATGTTAATCCAATGACACAAATGAACTTATTGGATGCACAAGATTGGTAAAAAAACCCTAATTGGACAAGAATAAGCCTAGGGAGGACGAAAATGACCTAATTGATCATCCAATGACACAAACACACCTATTGGATGCACAAGATTGGTTAAAAACCCTAATTGGACAAGAATATGCCTAGGGAGGACGAAAATGACCTAATTGATCATCCAATGAAACAAATGAACTTATTGGATGCACAAGATTAGTTAAAAACCTTAATTGGACAAGAGTAAGCCTAGGGAGGACGAAAATAACCTAACTGATCATCCAATGACACAAACACACCTATTGGATGCACAAGATTGGTCTAAAACTCTAATTGGACAAGAATATGCCTAGGGAGGACGAAAATGACCTAAATGTTAATCCAATGACACAAATGAACTTATTGGATGCACAAGATTGGTTAAAAACCCTAATTGGACAAGAATAAGCCTAGGGAGGACGAAAATGACCTAAATGTTAATCCAATGACACAACTCAACTTATTGGATGCACAAGATTGGTTAAAAACTGTAATTGGACAAGAATAAGCCTAGGGAGGACGAAAATGACCTAATTGATCATCCAATGACACAAACACACCTATTGGATGCACAAGATTGGTTAAAAATCCTAATTGGACAAGAATATGCCTAGGGAGGACGAAAATGACCTAATTGATCATCCAATGACACAAACACACCTATTGGATGCACAAGATTGGTTAAAAACAATAATTGGACAAGAATAAGCCTAGGGAGGACGAAAATGACCTAATTGATCATCCAATGACACAAACCCACCTATTGGAAGCACAAGATTGGTTAAAAACCCTAATTGGACAAGAATATGCTTAGGGAGGACGAAAATGACCTAAATATTAATTCAATGACACAAACAAACTTATTGGATGCACAAGATTGGTTAAAAACCCTAATTGGACAAGAATAAGCCTAGGGAGGACGAAAATGACCTAATTGATCATCCAATGACACAAACACACCTATTGGATGCACAAGATTGGTTAAAAACCCTAGTTGGACAAGAACATGCCTAGGGAGGACAAAAATGACCTAATTGATCATCCAATGACACCAATGAACTTATTGGATGCACAAGATTGGTTAAAAACCCTAATTGGACAAGAATAAGCCTAGGGAGGACGAAAATGACCTAATTGATCATCCAATGACACAAACACACCTATTGGATGCACAAGATTGGTTAAAAACCCTAATTGGACAAGAATATGCCTAGGGAGGACGAAAATGACCTAAATATCAATTCAATGACATAAACAAACTTATTGGATGAACAAAATTGGTTAAAAACCCTAATTGGACAAGAATATGCCTAGGGAGGACGAAAATGACCTAATTGATCATCCAATGACACAAACACACCTATTGGATGCACAAGATTGGTTAAAAACCCTAATTGGACAAGAATATGCCTAGGGAGGACGAAAATGACCTAAATATTAATTCAATGACAGAATCAAAGTTATTGGATGCACAAGATTGGTTAAAAACCCTAATTGGACAAGAATAAGCCTAGGGAGGACGAAAATGACCTAATTGATCATCCAATGACACAAACACACCTATTGGATGCACAAGATTGGTTAAAAACCCTCATTGGAAAAGAATAGGCCTAGGGAGGACGAAAATGACCTAAATATTAATTCAATGACACAAACAAACTTATCGGATGAACAAGATTCGTTAAAAACCCTAATTGGACAAGAATAAGCCTAGGGAGGACGAAAACGACCTAATTGATCATCCAATGACACAAACACACCTATTGGATGCACAAGATTGGTTAAAAACCCTAATTGGACAAGAATATGCCTAGGGAGGACGAAAATGACCAAAATATTAATTCAATGACACAAACAAAGTTATTGGATGCACAAGATTGGTTAAAAACCCTAATTTGACAAGAATAAGTCAAGGGAGGACGAAAATGACCTAATCGATCATTCAATGACACAAACACACCTATTGGATGCACAAGATTGGTTAAAAACCCTAATTGGACAAGAATAAGCCTAGGGAGGACGAAAATGACCTAATTGATCATCCAATGACACAAACACACCTATTGGATGCACAAGATTGGTTAAAAACCCTAATTGGACAAGAATAAGCCTAGGGAGGACGAAAATGACCTAATTGATCATCCAATGACACAAATGAACTTATTGGATGCACAAGATTTGTTAAAAACCCTAATTGGACAAGAATAAGCCTAGGGAGGACGAAAATGACCTAATTGATCATCCAATTACACAAACACACCTATTGGATGCACAAGATTGGTTAAAAACCATAGTTGGACAAGAATAAGCCTAGGGAGGACGAAAATGACCTAATTGATCATCCAATGACACAAACACACCTATTGGATGCATAAGATTGGTTAAAAACCCTAATTGGACAAGAATAAGCCTAGGGAGGACGAAAATGACCTAATTGATCATCCAATGACACAAACAAACATATTGGATCCACAAGATTGGTTAAAAACCCTAATTGGACAAGAATAAGCCTAGGGAGGACGAAAATGACCTAATTGATCATCCAATGACACAAACACACCTATTGGATGCACAAGATTGGTTAAAAACCCTAATTGGACAAGAATATGCCTAGGGAGGACGAAAATGACCTAAATGTTAATCCAATGACACAAATTAACTTATTGGATGCACAAGATTGGTTAAAAACCTTAATTGGACAAGAATAAGTCTAGGGAGGACGAAAATGACCTAATTGATCATCCAATGACACAAACCAACCTATTGGATCCAAAAGATTGGTTAAAAACTCTAATTTGACAAGATGATGCCTAGGGAGGACGAAAATGACCTAAATATTAATTCAATGACACAACAATTTTATTGGATGCACAAGATTGGTTAAAAACCCTAATTGGACAAGAATAAGCCTAGGGAGGACGAAAATGACCTAATTGATCATCCAATGACACAAACACACCTATTGGATGCACAAGATTGGTTAAAAACCCTAATTGGACAAGAATATGCCTAGGGAGGAGGAAAATTTCCTAAATATTAATTCAATGACACAAACAAAGTTATTGGATGCACAAGATTGGTTAAAAACCCTAATTGGACAAGAATAAGCCTAGGGAGGACGAAAATGACCTAATTGATCATCCAATGACACAAACACACCTATTGGATGCACAAGATTGGTTAAAAACCCTAATTGGACAAGAATATGCCTAGGGAGGACGAAAATGACCTAACTGTTAATCCAATGACACAAATGAACTTATTGGATGCACAAGATTGGTTAAAAACACTAATTGGACAAGAATAAGCCTAGGGAGGACGAAAATGACCTAATTGATCATCCAATGACACAAACACACCTATTGGATGCACAAGATTGGTTAAAAACCCTAATTGGACAAGAATATGCCTAGGGAGGACGAAAATGACCCAATACTAATTCAATGACACAAACAAACTTATTGGATGCACAAGATTGGTTAAAAACCCTAATTGGACAAGAATAAGCCTAGGGAGGACGAAAATGACCTAATTGATCATCCAATGACACAAACACACCTATTGGATGCACAAGATTGGTTAAAAACCCTAATTGGACAAGAATATGCCTAGGGAGGACGGATATGACCTAAATGTTAATCCAATGACAGAAACACACCTATTGGATGCACAAGATTGGTTAAAAACCCTAATTGGACAAGAATAAGCCTAGGGAGGACGAAAATGACCTAACTGATCATCCAATGACACAAACACACCTATTGGATGCACAAGATTGGTTAAAAACCCTAATTGGACAAGAATGCATAGGGAGGACGAAAATGACCTAATTGATCAGCCAATGACACAAACACACCTGTTGGATGCACAAGATTAGTTAAAAACCCTAATTGGACAAGAATATGCCTAGGGAGGACGAATATGACCTAAATGTTAATCCAATAACACAAATGAACTTATTGGATGGACAAGATTGGTTAAAAACCCTAATTGGACAAGAATAAGCCTAGGGAGAACGAAAATGACCTAAATGTTAATCCAATGACATAACTCAACTTATTGGATGCACAAGATTGGTTAAAAACCCTAATTGGACAAGAATAAGCCTAGGGAGGACGAAAATGACCTAATTGATTATCCAATGACACAAACACGACTATTGGATGCACAAGATTGGTTAAAAACTCTAATTGGACAAGAATATGTCTAGGGAGGACGAAAATGACCTAATTTTAGTTCAATGACACAAACAAACTTATTGGATGCACAAGATTGGTTAAAAACCCTAATTGGACAAGAATAAGCCTAGGGAGGACGAAAATGACCTAATTGATCATCCAATGACACAAACACACCTATTGGATGCACAAGATTGGTTAAAAACCCTAATTGGACAAGAATAAGCCTAGGGAGGACGAAAATGACCTAATTGATCATCCAATGACACAAACACACCTATTGGATGCACAAGATTGGTTAAAAACCCTAATTGGACAAGAATATGCCTAGGGAGGACAAAAATTACCTAAATTGATCATCCAATGACACAAACACACCTATTGGATGCACAAGATTGGTTAAAAACCCTAATTGGACAAGAATATGCCTAGGGAGGACGAAAATGACCTAAATGTTAATCCAATGACACAAATGAACTTATTGGATGCACAATATTGGTTAAAAACCCTAATTGGACAAGAATAAGCCTAGGGAGGATCAAAGTGACCTAATTGATCATCCAATTAGATAAACACACCTATTGGATGCACAAGATTGGTTAAAAACCCTAATTGGACAAGAATATGCCTAAGGAGGACGAAAATGACCCAAATATTAATTCAATGACACAAACAAACTTATTGGATGCACAAGATTGGTTAAAAACCCTAATTGGACAAGAATAAGCCTAGGGAGGACGAAAATGACCTAATTGATCATCCAATGACACAAACACACCTATTGGATGCACAAGATTGGTTAAAAACCCTAATTGGACAAGAATATGCCTAGGGAGGACGAAAATGACCTAATTGTTCATCCAATGACACAAACACACCTATTGGATGCACAAGATTGGTTAAAAACCCTAATTGGACAAGAATATGCCTAGGGAGGACGATAATGACCTAAATATTAATTTAATGACACAAAAAAACTTATTGGATGCACAAGATTGGTTAAAAACCCTAATTGGACAAGAATAAGCCTAGGGAGGACGAAAATGACCTAATTGATCATCCAATGACACAAACACACCTATTGGATGCACAAGATTGGTTAAAAACCCTAATTGGACAAGAATATGCCTAGGGAGGACGAAAATGACCTAATTGTTCATCCAATGACACAAACACACCTATTGGATGCACAAGATCGGTTAAAAACCCTAATTGGACAAGTATAAGCCTAGGGAGGACGAAAATGACCTAATTGATCATCCAATGACACAAACACACCTATTGGATGCACAAGATTGGTTAAAAACCCTAATTGGACAAGAATATGCCTAGGGAGGACAAAAATGACCTAATTGATCATCCAATGACACAAATGAACGTATTGGATGCACAAGATTAGTTAAAAACCCTAATTGGACAAGAATATGCCTAGGGAGGACGAAAATGACCTAATTGATCATCCAATGACACAAACACACCTATTGGATGCACAAGATTGGTTAAAAACCCTAATTGGACAAGAATATGCCTAGGGAGGACGAAAATGACCTAATTGATCATCCAATGACACAAACACACCTATTGGATGCACAAGATCGGTTAAAAACCCTAATTGGACAAGAATAAGCCTAGGGAGGACGAAAATGACCTAATTGATCATCCAATGACACAAACACTCCTATTGGATGCACAAGATTCATTAAAAACCCTAATTGGACAAGAATATGCCTAGGGAGGACGAAAATGACCTAATTGATCTTCGAATGACACAAATGAACTTATTGGATGCACAAGATTAGTTAAAAACCCTAATTGGACAAGAATAAGCCTAGGGAGGACGAAAATGACCTAATTGATCATCCAACGACACAAACACACCTATTGGATGCACATGATCGGTTAAATACCCAAATTGGACAAGAATAAGCCTAGGGAGGACGAAAATGACCTAATTGATCATCCAATGACACAAACACACCTATTGGATGGACAAGATTGGTTTAAAACCCTAATTGGACAAGAATATGCCTAGGGAGGACGAAAATGAGCTAATTGATCATCCAATGACACAAATAAATGTATTGGATGCACAAGATTAGTTAAAAACCCTAATTGGACAAGAATATGACTAGGGAGGACGAAAATAACCTAATTGATCATCCAATGACACAAACACACCTATTGGATGCACAAGATTGGTTAAAAACCCTAATTGGACAAGAATATGCCTAGGGAGGACGAAAATGACCTAATTGATCATCCAATGACACAAACACACCTATTGGATGCACAAGATTGGTTAAAAACCCTAATTGGACAAGAATAAGCCTAGGGAGGACGAAAATGACCTAAATGTTAATCCAATGACACAACTCAATTTATTGGATGCACAAGATTGGTTAAAAACCCTAATTGGACAAGAATAAGCCTAGGAAGGACGAAAATGACCTAATTGATCATCCAATGACACAAACACACCTATTGGATGCACAAGATTGGTTAAAAACCCTAATTGGACAAGAATATGCCTAGGGAGGACGAAAATGACCTAATTGATCATCCAATGACACAAACACACCTATTGGATGCACAAGATTGGTTAAAAACCCTAATTGGACAAGAATAAGCCTAGGGAGGACGAAAATGACCTAATTGATGATCCAATGACACAAACACACCTATTGGATGCACAAGATTGGTTAAAAACCCTAATTGGACAAGAATAAGCCTAGGGAGGACGAAAATGACCTAATTGATCATCCAATGACACAAACACACATATTGGATGCACAAGATTGGTTAAAAACCCTAATTGGACAAGAATATGCCTAGGGAGGACGAAAATGACCTAAATATTAATTCAATGAAACAAACAAACTTATTGGATGCACAAGATTGGTTAAAAACCCTAATTGGACAAGAATATGCCTAGGGAGGACGAAAATGACCTAATTGATCATTCAATGACACAAACACACCTATTGGATGCAAAAGATTGGTTAAAAACCCTAATTGGACAAGAATAAGCCTAGGGAGGACGAAAATAACCTAATTGATCATCCAATGACACAAACACACCTATTGGATGCACAAGATTGGTTAAAAACCCTAATTGGACAAGAATAAGCCTAGGGAGGACGAAAATGACCTAATTGATCATATAATGACACAAACACACCTATTGGATGCACAAGATTGGTTAAAAACCCTAGTTGGACAAGAATATGCCTAGGGAGGACGAAAATGACCTAATTGATCATCCAATGACACAAATGAACTTATTGGATGCACAAGATTGGTTAAAAACCCTAGTTGGACAAGAATATGTCTAGGGAGGACGTAAATGACCTAATTGATCATCCAATGACACAAACACACCTATTGGATGCACAAGATTGGTTAAAAACCCTAGTTGGACAAGAATATGCCTAGGGAGGACGAAAATGACCTAATTGATCATCCAATGACACAAATGAACTTATTGGATGCACAAGATTTGTTAAAAACCCTAATTGGACAAGAATAAGCCTAGGGAGGATGAAAATGACCTAATTGATTATCCAATGACACAAACACACCTATTGGATGCACAAGATTGGTTAAAAACCCTAATTGGACAAGAATAAGCCTAGGGAGGACGAAAATGACCTAATTGATCATCCAATGACACAAACACACCTATTGGATGCACAAGATTGGTTAAAAACCCTAGTTGGACAAGAATATGCCTAGGGAGGACGAAAATGACCTAATTGATCATCCAATGACACAAATGAACTTATTGGATGCACAAGATTAGTTAAAAACCCTAATTGGACCAGAATAAGCCTAGGGAGGACGAAAATGACCTAATTGATCATCCAATGACACAAACACACCTATTGGATGCACAAGATTGGTTAAAAACCCTAATTGGACAAGAATAAGCCTAGGGAGGATGAAAATGACCTAATTGATCATCCAATGACACAAACACACCTATTAGATTCACAAGATTGGTTTAAAACCCTAGTTGGACAAGAATATGCCTAGGGAGGACGAAAATGACCTAATTGATCATCCAATGACACAAACACACCTATTGGATGCACAAGATTGGTTAAAAACCCTAATTGGACAAGAATATGCCTAGGGAGGACGAAAATGACCTAATTGATCATCCAATGACACAAACACACCTATTGGATGCACAAGATGGGTTAAAAATCCTAATTGGACAAGAATATGCCTAGGGAGGACGAAAATGACCTAAATGTTAATCCAATGACACAAATGAACTTATTAGATGTACAAGATTGGTTAAAAACCCTAATTGGACAAGAATAAGCCTAGGGAGGACCAAAATGACCTAATTGATCATCCAATGACACAAACACACCTATTGGATGCACAAGATTGGTCTAAAACTCAAATTGGACAAGAATATGCCTAAGGAGGACGAATATGACCTAAATGTTAATCCAATGACACAAAGGAACGTATTGGATGCACAAGATTGGTTAAAAACCCTAATTGGACAAGAATAAGCCAAGGGAGGACGAAAATGACCTAAACGTTAATCCAATGACACAACTCAACTTATTGGAAGCACAAGATTGGTTAAAAACCCTAATTGGATAAGAATAAGCCTAGGGAGGACGAAAATGACCTAATTGATCATCCAATGACACAAACACACCTATTGGATGCACAAGATTGGTTAAAAACCCTAATTGGACAAGAATATGCCTAGGGAGGACGAAAATGACCTAATTGATCATCCAATGACACAAACACACCTATTGGATGCACAAGATTGGTTAAAAACCCTAATTGGACCAGAATATGCCTAAGGAGGACGAAAATGACCTAATTGATCATCCAATGACACAAACACACCTATTGGATGCACAAGATGGGTTAAAAACCCTAATTGGACAAGAATATGCCTAGGGAGGACGAAAATGACCTAAATGTTAATCCAATGACACAAATGAACTTATTAGATGTACAAGATTGGTTAAAAACCCTAATTGGACAAGAATAAGCCTAGGGAGGACCAAAATGACCTAATTGATCATCCAATGACACAAACACACCTATTGGATGCACAAGATTGGTCTAAAACTCAAATTGGACAAGAATATGCCTAAGGAGGACGAAAATGACCTAAATGTTAATCCAATGACACAAATGAACGTATTGGATGCACAAGATTGGTTAAAAACCCTAATTGGACAAGAATAAGCCAAGGGAGGACGAAAATGACCTAAACGTTAATCCAATGACACAACTCAACTTATTGGAAGCACAAGATTGGTTAAAAACCCTAATTGGATAAGAATAAGCCTAGGGAGGACGAAAATGACCTAATTGATCATCCAATGACACAAACACACCTATTGGATGCACAAGATTGGTTAAAAACCCTAATTGGACAAGAATATCCCTAGGGAGGACGAAAATGACCTAAATATTAATTCAATGACACAAACAAACTTATTGGATGCACAAGATTGGTTAAAAACCCTAATTGGACAAGAATAAGCCTAGGGAGGACGAAAATGACCTAATTGATCATCCAATGACACAAACACACCTATTGGATGCACAAGATTGGTTAAAAACCCTAATTGGACAAGAATAAGCCTAGGGAGGATGAAAATAACTTAATTGATCATCCAATGAAACAAACCCACCTATTGGATGCACAAGATTGGTTAAAAACCCTAATTGGACAAGAATATGCCTAGGGAGGACGAAAATGACATAAATGTTAATCCAATGACACAAATGAACTTATTGGATGCACAAGATTGGTTAAAAACCCTAATTGGACAAGAATATGCCTAGGGAGGACGAAAATGACCTAATCATTAATTCAATGACACAAACAAACTTATTGGATGCACAAGATTGGTTAAAAACCCTAATTGGACAAGAATAAGCCTAGGGAGGACGAAAATGACCTAATTGATCATCCAATGACACAAACACACCTATTGGATGCACAAGATTGGTTAAAAACCCTAATTGGACAAGAATATGCCTAGGGAGGACGAAAATGACCTAATTGATCATCCAATGACACAAACACACCTATTGGATGCACAAGATCGGTTAAAAACACTAATTGGACAAGAATAAGCCTAGGGAGGACGAAAGTGACCTAATTGATCATCCAATGACACAAACACACCTATTGGATGCACAAGATGGGTTAAAAACTCTAATTGGACAAGAATATGCCTAGGGAGGACGAAAATCACCTAAATGTTAATCCAATGACACAAATGAACTTATTAGATGTACAATATTGGTTAAAAACCCTAATTGGACAAGAATAAGTCTAGGGAGGACGAAAATGACCTAATTGATCATCCAATGACACAAACACACCTATTGGATGCACAAGATTGGTTAAAAACCCTAATTGGACAAGAATATGCCTAGGGAGGACGAAAATGACCTAATTGATCATCCAATGACACAAACACACCTATTGGATGCACAAGATTCGTTAAAAACCCTAATCGGACAAGAATATGCCTAGGGAGGACGAAAATGACCTAATTGATCATCCAATGACACAAACACACCTATTGGATGCACAAGATTGGTTAAAAACCCTAATTGGACAAGAATAAGTCTAGGGAGGACGAAAATGACCTAATTGATCATCCAATGACACAAACACACCTATTGGATGCACAAGATTGGTTAAAAATCCTAATTGGACAAGAATAAGCCTAGGGAGGACGAAAATGACCTAATAGATCATCCAATGACCCAAACACACCTATTGGATGCACAAGATAGGTTAAAAACCCTAATTGGACAAGAATATGCCTAGGGAGGAGGAAAATGACAATTAGGGTTTTTAACCAATCTTGTGCATCCAATAGGTGTGTTTGTGTTATTGGATGATCAGTTAGGTCATTTTCGTCCTTTCTATGCTTATTCTTGTCCAATTAGGGTTTTTAACCAATCTTATGCATCCAATAAGTTCATTTGTGTTATTGGATGATCAATTAGGTCATTTTCGTCCTCCCTAGGCATATTCTTGTCCAACTAGGGTTTTTAACCAATCTTGTGCTTCCAATAGGTGTGTTTGTGTCATTGGATGATCAATTAGGTCATTTTCGTCCTCACTAGGCTTATTCTTGTCCAATTAGGGTTTATAACCAATCTTGTGCATCCAATAGGTGTGTTTGTGTCATTGGATGATCAATTAGGTCATTTTCGTCCTCCCTAGGCTTATTCTTGTCCATCTAGGGTTTTTAACCAATCTTGTGCATCCAATAAGATCATTTGTGTCATTGGATGATCAATTAGGTCATTTTCGTCCTCCCGAGGCATATTCTTGTCCAACTAGGGTTTTAAACCAATCTTGTGCATCCAATAGGTGTGTTTGTGTCATTGGATGATCAATTAGGTCATTTTCGTTCTCCCTAGGCTTATTCTTGTCCAATTAGGGTTTTTAACCAATCTTGTGCTTCCAATAGGTGTGTTTGTGTCATTGGATGATCAATTTGGTCATTTTTGTCCTTCCTAGGCTTATTCTTGTCCAATTAGGGTTTTTAACCCATCTTGTGCATCCAATAAGTTCATTTGTGTCATTGGATTAACATTTAGGTCATTTTCGTCCTCCCTAGGCATATTCTTGTCCAATTAGGGTTTTTAACCAATCTTGTGCATCCAATAGGTGTGTTTGTGTCATTGGATGATCAATTAGGTCATTTTCGTCCTTTCTATGCTTATTCTTGTCCAATTAGGGTTTTTAACCAATCTTATGCATCCAATAAGTTCATTTGTGTTATTGGATGATCAATTAGGTCATTTTCGTCAACCCTAGGCTTATTCTTGTCCAATTAGGGTTTTTAACCAATCTTGTGCATCAAATAAGTTCATTTGTGTCATTGGATGATCAATTAGGTCATTTTCGTCCTCCCGAGGCATATTCTTGTCCAACTAGGGTTTTAAACCAATCTTGTGCATCCAATAGGTGTGTTTGTGTCATTGGATGATCAATTAGGTTATTTTCGTCCTCCCTAGGCTTATTCTTGTCCAATTAGGGTTTTTAACCAATCTTGTGCATCCAATAACTTTGTTTGTGTCATTGAATTAATATTTAGGTCATTTTCGTCCTCCCTAGGCATATTCTTGTCCAATTAGGGTTTTTAACCAATCTTGTGCTTCCAATAGGTGTGTTTGTGTCATTGGATGATCACTTAGGTCGTTTTCGTCCTCACTAGGCTTATTCTTGTCCAATTAGGGTTTTTAACCAATCTTGTGCATCCAATAGGTGTGTTTGTGTCATTGGATGATCAATTAGGTCATTTTCGTCCTCCCTAGGCTTATTCTTGTCCAATTAGGGTTTTTAACCAATCTTGTGCATCAAATAACTTTGATTGTGTCATTGAATTAATATTTAGGTCATTTTCGTCCTCCCTAGGCATATTCTTGTCCAATTAGGGTTTTTAACCAATCTTGTGCAACCAATAGGTGTGTTTGTGTCATTGGATGATCAATTAGGTCATTTTCGTCCTCCCTAGGCTTATTCTTTCCCAATTAGGGTTTTTAACCAATCTTGTGCATCCAATAAGTTCATTTGTGTCATTGGAATAACATTTAGGTCATTTTCGTCCTCCATAGGCATATTCTTGTCCAATTAGAGTTTTTAACCATTCTTGTGCTTCCATTAAGTGTGTTTGTGTCATTGGATGATCAATTAGGTCATTTTCGTCCTCCCTAGGCTTATTCTTGTCCAATTAGGGTTTTTAACCAATCTTGTGCATCCAATAGGTGTGTTTGTGTCATTGGATGATCAATTAGGTCATTTTCGTCCTCCCTAGGCTTATTCTTGTCCAATTAGGGTTTTTAACCAATCTTGTGCATCCAATAAGTTCATTAGTGTCATTGGATGATCAATTAGGTCATTTTCGTCCTCTCTAGGCATGTTCTTGTCCAACTAGGGTTTTTAACCAATCTTGTGCATCCAATAGGTGTGTTTGTGTCATTGGATGAACAATTAGGTCATTTTCGTCCTCCCTAGGCTTATTCTTGTCCAATTAGGGTTTTTAACCAATTTTGTGCATCCAATAGGTGTGTTTGTGTCATTGGATGAACAATTAGGTCATTTTCGTCCTCCCTAGGCTTATTCTTGTCCAATTAGGGTTTTTAACCAATCTTGTGCATCCAATAGGTGTGTTTGTGTCATTGGATGATCAATTAGGTCATTTTCGTCCTCCCTAGGCTTATTCTTGTCCAATTAGGGTTTTTAACCAATCTTGTGCATCCAATAAGTTCATTAGTGTCATTGGATGATCAATTAGGTCATTTTCGTCCTCCTTGGGCATGTTCTTGTCCAACTAGGGTTTTTAACCAATCTTGTGCATCCAATAGGTGTGTTTGTGTCATTGGATGATCAATTAGGTCATTTTCGTCCTCCCTAGGCTTATTCTTGTCCAATTAGGGTTTTTAACCAATCTTGTGCATCCAATAAGTTTGTTTGTGTCATTGAATTAATATTTAGGTCATTTTCGTCTTCCCTAGGCATATTCTTGTCCAATTAGGGGTTTTAACCAATGTTGTGCATCCAATAGCTGTGTTTGTGTCATTGGATGATCAATTAGGTCACTTTCTTCCTCCCTAGGCATATTCTTGTCCAATTAGGGTTTTTAACCAATCTTGTGCATCCAATAGGTGTGTTTGTGTCATTGGATGATCAATTAGGTCATTTTCGTCCTCCCTAGGCTTATTCTTGTCCAATTAGGGTTTTTAACCAATCTTGTGCATCCAATAAGTTGAGTTGTGTCATTGGATTAACATTTAGGTCATATTCGTCCTCCCTAGGCTTATTCTTGTCCAATTAGGGTTTTTAACCAATCTTGTGCATCCAATAGGTGTGTTTGTGTCATTGGATGATCAATTAGGTCATTTTTGTCCTCCCTAGGCTTATTCTTGTCCAATTGGGGTTTTTAACCAATCTTGTGCATCCAATAGGTGTGTTTGTGTCATTGGATGATCAATTAGGTCATTTTCGTCCTCCCTAGGCTTATTCTTGTCCAATTAGGGTTTTTAACCAATCTTGTGCATCCAATAAGTTGAGTTGTATCATCATTTTCGTCCTCCCTAGGCTTATTCTTGTCCAATTAGGGTTTTTAACCAATCTTGTGCATCCAATAGGTGTGTTTGTGTCATTGGATGATCAATTAGGTCATTTTCGTACTCCCTAGGCTTATTCTTGTCCAATTAGGGTTTTTAACCAATCTTGTGCATCCAATGAGTTGAGTTGTGTCATTGGATTAACATTTAGGTCATTTTCGTCCTCCCTAGGCATATTCTTGTCCAATTAGGGTTTTTAACCAATCTTGTGCATCCAATAGGTGTGTTTGTGTCATTGGATGATCAATTAGGTCATTTTCGTCCTCCCTAGGCTTATTCTTGTCCAATTAGGGTTTTTAACCAATCTTGTGCATCCAATAGGTGTGTTTGTGTCATTGGATGATCAATTAGGTCATTTTCGTCCTCCCTAGGCTTATTCTTGTCCAATTAGGGTTTTTAACCATTCTTGTGCATCCAATAGGTGTGTTTGTGTCATTGGATGATCAATTAGGTCATTGTTGTCCTCCCTAGGCTTATTCTTGTCCAATTAGGGTTTTTAACCAATCTTGTGCATCCAATAGGTGTGTTTGTGTCATTGGATGATCAATTAGGTCATTTTCGTCCTCCCTAGGCTTATTCTTGTCCAATTAGGGTTTTTAACCAATCTTGTGCATCCAATAAGTTGAGTTGTGTCATTGGATTAAGATTTAGGTCATTTTCGTTCTCCCTAGGCTTATTGTTGTCCAATTAGGGTTTTTAACCAATCTTTTGCATCCAATAAGTTCATTTGTGTTATTGGATTAACATTTAGGTCATATTCGTCCTCCCTAGGCATATTCTTGTCCAATTAGGGTTTTTAACCAATCTTGTGCATCCAATAGGTGTGTTTGTGTCATTGGATGATCAATTAGGTCATTTTCGTCCTCCCTAGGCATATTCTTGTCCAATTAGGGTTTTTAACCAATCTTGTGCATCCAATAGGTGTGTTTGTGTCATTGGATGATCAATTAGGTCATTTTCGTCCTCCCTAGGCTTATTCTTGTCCAATTAGGGTTTTTAACCAATCTTGTGCATCCAATAAGTTCATTTGTGTCATTGGATTAACATTTAGATCATTTTCGTCCTGCCTAGGCATATTCTTGTCCAATTAGGGTTTTTAACCAATCTTGTGCATCCAATAGGTGTGTTTGTGTCATTGGATGATCAATTAGGTTATTTTCGTCCTCCCTAGGCTTATTCTTGTCCAATTAGGGTTTTTAACCAATCTTGTGCATCCAATAGGTGTGTTTGTGTCATTGGATGACCAATTAGGTCATTTTCGTCCTCCCTAGGCATATTCTTGTCCAATTAGGGTTTTTAACCAATCTTGTGCATCCAATAGGTGTGTTTGTGTCATTGGATGATCAATTAGGTCATTTTCGTCCTCCCTAGGCTTATTCTTGTCCAATTAGGGTTTTTAACCAATCTTGTGCATCCAATAACTTTGTTTGTGTCATTGAATTAATATTTAGGTCATTTTCGTCCTCCCTAGGCATATTCTTGTCCACTTAGGGTTTTTAACCAATCTTGTGCATCCAATAGGTGTGTTTGTGTCATTGGATGCTCAATTAGGTCAATTTCGTCCTCCCCAGGCTTATTCTTGTCCAGTTAGGGTTTTTAACCAATCTTGTGCATCCAATAAGTTTGTTTGTGTCATTGGATGATCAATTAGGTCATTTTCGTCCTCCCTAGGCATGTTCTTGTCCAACTAGGGTTTTTAACCAATCTTGTGCATCCAATAGGTGTGTTTGTGTCATTGGATGATCAATTAGGTCATTTTCGTCCTCCCTAGGCTTATTCTTGTCCAATTAGGGTTTTTAACCAATCTTGTGCATCCAATAAGTTCATTAGTGTCATTGGATTAACATTTAGGTCATTTTCGTTCTCCCTAGGCTAGGTCTTGTCCAATTAGGGTTTTTAACAAATGTTGTGCAACCAATAAGTTCATTTGTGTCATTGGATTAACATTTAGGTCATATCCGTCCTCCCTAGGCATATTCTTGTCCAATTTGGGTTTTTAACCTATCTTGTGCATCCAATAGGTGTGTTTGTGTCATTGGATGATCAATTAGGTCATTTTCGTCCTCCCTAGGCTTATTGTTGTCCAATTAGGGTTTTTAACCAATCTTGTGCATCCAATAGGTGTGTTTGTGTCATTGGATGATCAATTAGGTCATTTTCGTCCTCCCTAGGCTTATTCTTGTCCAATTAGGGTTTTTAACCAATCTTGTGCATCCAATAGATGTGTTTGTGTCATTGGATGATCAATTAGGTCATTTTCGTCCTCCCTAGGCATATTCTTGTCCAACTAGGGTTTTAAACCAATCTTGTGCATCCAATAGGTGTGTTTGTGTCATTGGATGATCAATTAGGTTATTTTCGTCCTCCCTAGGCTTATTCTTGTCCAATTAGGGTTTTTAACCAATCTTGTGCATCCAATAACTTTGTTTGTGTCATTGAATTAATATTTAGGTCATTTTCGTCCTCCCTAGGCATATTCTTGTCCAATTAGGGTTTTTAACCAATCTTGTGCTTCCAATAGGTGTGTTTGTGTCATTGGATGATCAATTTGGTCATTTTTGTCCTTCCTAGGCTTATTCTTGTTCAATTAGGGTTTTTAACCAATCTTGTGCATCCAATAAGTTCATTTGTGTCATTGGATTAACATTTAGGTCATTTTCGTCCTCCCTAGGCATATTCTTGTCCAATTTGGGTTTTTAACCAATCTTGTGCATCCAATAGGTGTGTTTGTGTCATTGGATGATCAATTAGGTCATTTTCGTCCTTTCTATGCTTATTCTTGTCCAATTAGGGTTTTTAACCAATCTTATGCATCCAATAAGTTCATTTGTGTTATTGGATGATCAATTAGGTCATTTTCGTCCTCCCTAGGCATATTGTTGTCCAATTAGGGTTTTTAACCAATCTTGTGCTTCCAATAGGTGTGTTTGTGTCATTGGATGATCAATTAGGTCATTTTCGTCCTCCCTAGGCTTATTCTTGTCCAATTAGGGTTTTTAACCAATCATGTGCATCCAATAACTTTGTTTGTGTCATTGAATTAATATTTAGGTCATTTTCGTCCTCCCTAGGCATATTCTTGTCCAATTATGGTTTTTAACCAATCTTGTGCATCCAATAGGTGTGTTTGTGTCATTGGATGATCAATTAGGTCATTTTCGTCCTCCCTAGACTTATTCTTGTCCAATTAGGGTTTTTAACCAATCTTGTGCATCCAATAACTTGGTTTGTGTCATTGAATTAATATTTAGGTCATTTTCGTCCTCCCTAGGCATATTCTTGTCCAATTAGGGTTTTTAACCAATCTTGTGCATCCAATAGGTGTGTTTGTGTCATTGGATGATCAATTAGGTCATTTTCGTCCTCCCTAGGCTTATTCTTGTCCAATTAGGGTTTTTAACCAATCTTGTGCATCCAATAGGTGTGTTTGTGTCATTGGATGATCAATTAGGTCATTTTCGTCCTCCTTAGGCTTATTCTTGTCCAATTAGGGTTTTTAACCAATCTTGTGCATCCAATAGGTGTGTTTGTGGCATTGGATGATCAATTAGGTTATTTTCGTCCTCCCTAGGCTTATTCTTGTCCAATTATGGTTTTTAACTAATCTTGTGCATCCAATAGGTGGGTTTGTGTCATTGGATGATCAATTAGGTCATTTTCGTCCTCCCTAGGCTTATTCTTGTCCAATTAGGGTTTTTAACCAATCTTGTGCATCCAATAGGTGTGTTTGTGTCATTGGATGATCAATTAGGTCATTTTCGTCCTCCCTAGGCTTATTCTTGTCCAATTAGGGTTTTTAACCAATCTTGTGCATCCAATAAGTTCATTTGTGTCATTGGATTAACATTTAGGTCATTTTCGTCCTCCCTAGGCATATTCTTGTCCAATTAGGGTTTTTAACCAATCTTGTGCATCCAATAGGTGTGTTTGAGTTATTGGATGATCAATTAGGTCATTTTCGTCCTCCCTAGGCATATTCTTGTCCAATTAGGGTTTTTAACGAATCTTGTGCATCCAATTGGTGTGTTTGTGTCAATGGATGATCAATTAGGTCATTTTCGTCCTCCCTAGGCTTATTCTTGTCCAATTAGGGTTTTTAACCTATCTTGTGCATTTAATAAGTTGAGTTGTGTCATTGGATTAACATTTAGGTCATTTTCGTCCTCCCTAGGCTTATTCTTGTCCAATTAGGGTTTTTAACCAATCTTGTGCATCCAATAGGTGTGTTTGTGTCATTGGATGATCAATTAGGTCATTTTCGTCCTCCCTAGGCATATTCTTGTCCAACTATGGTTTTTAACCAATCTTGTGCATCGAATAGGTGTGTTTGTGTCATTGGATGATCAATTAGGTCATTTTCGTCCTCCCTAGGCTTATTCTTGTCCAATTAGGGTTTTTAACCAATCTTGTGCATCCAATAGGTTTGTTTGTGTCATTGGATGATCAATTATTTCATTTTCGTCCTCCCTAGGCATATTCTTGTCCAATTAGGGTTTTTAACCAATCTTGTGCATCCAATAGGTGTGTTTGTGTCATTGGATGATCAATTAGGTCATTTTCGTCCTCCCTAGGCTTATTCTTGTCCAATTAGGGTTTTTAACCAATCTTGTTCATCCAATTGGTTTGTTTGTGTCATTGGATGATCAATTAGGTCATTTTCGTCCTCCCTAGGCATATTCTTGTCCAATTAGGGTTTTTAACCAATCTTGTGCATCCAATAGGTGTGTTTGTGTCATTGGATGATCAATTAGGTCATTTTCGTCCTCCCTAGGCTTATTCTTGTCCAATTAGGGTTTTTAACCAATCTTGTGCATCTAATAGGTGTGTTTGTGTCATTGGATGATCAATTAGGTCATTTTCGTCCTCCCTAGGCTTATTCTTGTCCAATTAGGGTTTTTAACAAATCTTGTGCATTCAATAGGTTTGTTTGTGTCATTGGATGATCAATTATGTCATTTTCGTCCTCCCTAGGCATATTCTTGTCCAATTAGGGTTTTTAACCAATCTTGTGCATCCAATAGGTGTGTTTGTGTCATTGGATGATCAATTTAGTCATTTTCGTCCTCCCTAGGCTTATTCTTGTCCAATTAGGATTTTTAACCAATCTTGTTCATCCAATAGGTTTGGTTGTGTCATTGGATGATCAATTAGGTCATTTTCGTCCTCCCTAGGCATATTCTTGTCCAATTAGGGTTTTTAACCAATCTTGTGCATCCAATAGGTGTGTTTGTGTCATTGGATGATCAATTAGGTCATTTTCGTCCTCCCTAGGCTTATTCTTGTCCAATTAGGGTTTTTAACCAATCTTGTGCATCCAATAAGTTCATTTGTGTCATTGGATTAACATTTAGTTCATTTTCGTCCTCCCTAGGCATATTATTGTCCAATTAGGGTTTTTAACCAATCTTGTGCATCCAATAGGTGTGTTTGTGTCATTGGATTAACATTTAGGTCATTTTCGTCCTCCCTAGACATATTCTTGTCCAATTAGGGTTTTTAACCAATCTTGTGCATCCAATAGGTGGGTTTGTGTCATTGGATGATCAATTAAGTTATTTTCATCCTCCCTAGGCTTATTCTTGTCCAATTAGGGTTTTTAACCAATCTTGTGCATCCAATAGGTGTGTTTGTGTCATTGGATGATCAATTAGGTCATTTTCGTCCTCCCTAGGCTTATTCTTGTCCAATTAGGGTTTTTAACCAATCTTGTGCATCCAATAAGTTCATTTGTGTCATTGGATTAACATTTAGGTCATTTTCGTCCTCCCTAGGCATATTCTAGTCGAATTAGGGTTTTTAACCAATCTTGTGCATCCAATAGGTGTGTTTGCGTCATTGAATGATCAATTAGGTCACTTTCCTCCTCCCTAGGCATATTCTTGTGCAATTTGGGTTTTTAACCAATCTTGTGCATCCAATAGGTGTGTTTGTGTCATTGGATGATCAATTAGGTCATTTTCGTCCTCCCTAGGCTTATTCTTGTCCAATTAGGGTTTTTAACCAATCTTGTGCATCCAATAAGTTCATTTGTGTCATTGGATTAACATTTAGGTCATTTTCGTCCTCCCTAGGCATATTCTTGTCCAGTTAGGGTTTTTAACCAATCTTGTGCATCCAATAGGTGTGTTTGTGTCATTGGATGATCAATTAGGTCATTTTCGTCCTCCCTAGGCTTATTCTTGTCCAATTAGGGTTTTTAACCAATCTTGTGCATCCAATAAGGTTGTTTGTGTCATTGAATTAATATTTAGGTCATTTTCGTCCTCCCTAGGCATATTCTTGTCCAATTAGGGTTTTTAACCAATCTTGTGCATCCAATAGGTGTGTTTGTGTCATTGGATGATCAATTAGGTCATTTTCGTCCTCCCTAGGCTTATTCTTGTCCAATTAGGGTTTTTAACCAATCTTGTGCATCCAATAAGTTGAGTTGTGTCATTGGATTAAGATTTAGGTCATTTTCGTTCTCCCTAGGCTTATTGTTGTCCAATTAGGGTTTTTAACCAATCTTTTGCATCCAATAAGTTCATTTGTGTTATTGGATTAACATTTAGGTCATATTCGTCCTCCCTAGGCATATTCTTGTCCAATTAGGGTTTTTAACCAATCTTGTGCATCCAATAGGTGTGTTTGTGTCATTGGATGATCAATTAGGTCATTTTCGTCCTCCCTAGGCATATTCTTGTCCAATTAGGGTTTTTAACCAATCTTGTGCATCCAATAGGTGTGTTTGTGTCATTGGATGATCAATTAGGTCATTTTCGTCCTCCCTAGGCTTATTCTTGTCCAATTAGGGTTTTTAACCAACCTTGTGCATCCAATAAGTTGAGTTATGTCATTGGATTAACATTTAGGTCATTTTCGTTCTCCCTAGGCTTATTCTTGTCCAATTAGGGTTTTTAACCAATCTTGTGCATCCAATAAGTTCATTTGTGTCATTGGATTAACATTTAGGTCATATCCGTCCTCCCTAGTCATATTCTTGTCCAATTAGGCTTTTTAACCAATCTTGTGCATCCAATAGGTGTGTTTGTGTCATTGGATGATCAATTAGGTCATTTTCGTCCTCCCTAGGCATATTCTTGTCCAATTAGGGTTTTTAACCAATCTTGTGCATCCAATAGGTGTGTTTGTGTCATTGGATGATCAATTAGGTCATTTTCGTCCTCCCTAGGCTTATTCTTGTCCAATTAGGGTTTTTAACCAATCTTGTGCATCCAATAAGTTCATTAGTGTCATTGGATGATCACTAAGGTCATTTTCGTCCTCCCTATGCATGTTCTTGTCCAACTAGGGTTTTTAACCAATCTTGTGCATCCAATAGGTGTGTTTGTGTCATTGGATGATCAATTAGGTCATTTTCGTCCTCCCTAGGCTTATTCTTGTCCAATTAGGGTTTTTAACCAATCTTGTGCATCCAATAAGTTTGTTTGTGTCATTGAATTAATATTTACGTCATTTTCGTCATCCCTAGGCATATTCTTGTCCAATTAGGGTTTTTAACCAATCTTGTGCATCCCATAGGTGTGTTTGTGTCATTGGATGATCAATTAGGTCATTTTCGTCCTCCCTAGGCTTATTCTTGTCCAATTAGGGTTTTTAACCAATCTTGTGCATCCAATAAGTTCATTTGTGTCATTGGATTAACATTTAGGTCATATCCGTCATCCCTAGGCATATTCTTGTCCAATTAGGGTTTTTAACCAATCTTGTGCATCCAATAAGTTCATTTGTGTTATTGGATTAACATTTAGGTCACATTCGTCCTCCCTAGGCATATTCTTGTCCAATTAGGGTTTTTAACCAATCTTGTGCTTCCAATAACTTTGTTTGTGTCATTGAATTAATATTTAGGTCATTTTCGTCCTCCCTTGGCATATTCTTGTCCAATTAGGGTTTTTAACCAATCTTGTGCATCCAATAGGTGTGTTTGTGTCATTGGATGATCAATTAGGTCATTTTCGTCCTCCCTAGGCTTATTCTTGTCCAATTAGGGTTTTTAACCAATCTTGTGCATCCAATAGGTGTGTTTGTGTCATTGGATGATCAATTAGGTCATTTTCGTCCTTCCAAGGCATATTCTTGTCCAATTAGGGTTTTTAACCAGTCTTGTGCATCCAATAGGTGTGTTTGTGTCATTGGATGATCAATTAGGTCATTTTCGTCCTCCCAAGGCTTATTCTTGTCCAATTGGGGTTTTTAACCAATCTTGTGCATCCAATAAGTTCATTTGTGTCATTGGATTAACATTTAGGTCATTCTCGCCCTCCCTAGGCATATTCTTCTCCAATTAGGGTTTTTAACCAATCTTGTGCATCCAATAGGTGTGTTTGTGTCATTGGATGATCAATTAGGTCATTTTCGTCCTCCCTAGGCTTATTCTTGTCCAATTAGGGTTTTTAACCAATCTTGTGCATCCAATAACATTGTTTGTGTCATTGAATTAATATTTAGGTCATTTTCCTCCTCCCTAGGCATATTCTTGTCCAATTAGGGTTTTTAACCAATCTTGTGCATCCAATAGGTGTGTTTGTGTCATTGGATGATCAATTAGGTCATCTTCGTCCTCCCTAGGCTTATTCTTGTCCAATTAGGGTTTTTAACCAATCTTATGCATCCAATAGGTGTGTTTGTGTCATTGGATTAACATTTAGGTCATTTTCGTCCTCCCTAGGCATATTCTTGTCCAATTAGGGTTTTTAACCAATCTTGTGCATCCAATAACTTTGTTTGTGTCATTGAATTAATATTTAGGTCATTTTCGTCTTCCCTAGGCATATTCTTGCCCAATTAGGGTTTTTAACAAATCTTGTGCATCCAATAGGTGTGTTTGTATCATTGGATGATCAATTAGGTCATTTTCGTCCTCCCTAGGCTTATTCTTGTCCAATTAGGGTTTTTAACCAATCTTGTGCATCCAATATGTTTGTTTGTGTCATTGAATTAATATTTAGGTCATTTTCGTCGTCCCTAGGCATATTTTTGTCCAATTAGGGTTTTTAACCAATCTTGTGCATCCAATAGGTGTGTTTGTGTCATTGGATGATCAATTAGGTCATTTTCGTCCTCCCTAGGCTTATTCTTGTCCAATTAGGGTTTTTAACCAATCTTGTGCATCCAATAAGTTCATTTGTGTCATTGGATTAACATTTAGGTCATTTTCGTCCTCCCTAGGCATATTCTTGTCCAATTAGGGTTTTTAACAAATCTTGTGCTTCCAATAGGTGTGTTTGTGTCATTGGATGATCAATTAGGTCATTTTCGTCCTCCCTAGGCTTATTCTTTTCCAATTAGGGTTTTTTACCAATCTTGTGCATCCATTAACTTTGTTTGTGTCATTGAATTAATATTTAGGTCATTTACGTCCTCCCTAGGCACATTCTTGTCCAATTAGGGTTTTTAACCAATCTTGTGCATCCAATAGGTGTGTTTGTGTCATTGGATGATCAATTAGGTCATTTTCGTCCTCCCTAGGCTTATTCTTGTCCAATTAGGGTTTTTAACCAATCTTGTGCATCCAATAAGTTCATTTGTGTCATTGGATTAACATTTAGGTCATATCCGTCCTCCCTAGATATATTCTTGTCCAATTAGGGTTTTTAACCAATCTTGTGCATCCAATAGGTGTGTTTGTGTCATTGGATGATCAATTAGGTCATTTTCGTCTTCCTAGGCTTATTCTTGTCCAATTAGGGTTTTTAACCAATCTTGTGCATCCAATAAGTTCATTTGTGTCATTGGATTAACATTTAGGTCATATCCGTCCTCCCTAGGTATATTCTTGTCCAATTAGGGTTTTTAACCAATCATGTGCATCCAATAGGTGTGTTTGTGTCATTGGATGATCAATTAGGTCATTTTCGTCCTCCCTAGGCTTATTCTTGTCCAATTAGGGTTTTTAACCAATCTTGTGCATCCAATAAGTTCATT
>JBBPBR010000977.1:31620-45076 GCA_037974775.1 Cicer pinnatifidum
ATGACCTAAATGTTAATCCAATAACACAAATGAACTTATTGGATGCACAAGATTGGTTAAAAACCCTAATTGGACAAGAATAAGCCTAGGGAGAACGAAAATGACCTAGGCATGTTCTTGTCCAACTATGGTTTTTAACCAATTTTGTGCATCCAATAGGTGTGTATGTGTCATTGGATGATCAATTAGGTCATTTTCCTCCTCCCTAGGCTTATTCTTGTCCAATTAGGGTTTTTAACCAATCTTGTGCATCCAATAAGTTCATTTGTGTTGTTGGATTAACATTTAGGTCATATTCGTCCTCCCTAGGCATATTCTTGTCCAATTAGGGTTTTTAACCAATCTTGTGCATCCAATAGGTGTGTTTGTGTCATTGGATGATCAATTAGGTCATTTTCGTCCTCCTAGGCTTATTCTTGTCCAATTAGGGTTTTTAACCAATCTTGTTTATCCAATAAGTTCATTTGTGTCATTGGATTAACATTTAGGTCATTTTCGTCCTCCCTAGACATATTCTTGTCCAATTAGGGTTTTTGGATGCACAAGATTGGTTAAAAACCCTAGTTGGACAAGAATATGCCTAGGGAGGACGAAAATGACCTAATTGATCATCCAATGACACAAATGAACTTATTGGATGCACAAGATTGGTTAAAAACCCTAATTGGACAAGAATATGCCTAAGGAGGACGAAAATGACCTAATTGTTCATCCAATGACACAAACACACCTATTGGATGCACAAGATTGGTTAAAAACCCTAATTGGACACGAATATGCCTAGGGAGGACGAAAATGACCTAAATATTAATTCAATGACACAAACAAACTTATAGGATGCACAAGATTGGTTAAAAACCCTAATTGGACAAGAATAAGCCAAGGGAGGACGAAAATGAGCTAATTGATCAACCAATGACACAAACACACCTATTGGATGCACAAGATTGGTTAAAAACCCTAGTTGGACAAGAATAAGCCTAGGGGGGACGAAAATGACCTAATTGATCATCCAATGACACAAACACACCTATTGGATGCACAAGATTGGTTAAAAACCCTAGTTGGACAAGAATATGCCTAGGGAGGACGAAAATGACCTAATTGATCATCCAATGACACAAATGAACTTATTGGATGCACAAGATTGGTTAAAAACTCTAATTGGACAAGAATATGCCTAAGGAGGACGAAAATGACCTAATTGATCATCCAATGACACACACACACCTAATGGATGCACAAGATTGGTTAAAAACCCTAATTGGACAAGAATATGCCTAGGGAGGACGAAAATGACCTAAATGTTAATCCAATGACACAAATGAACTTATTGGATGCACAAGATTGCTTAAAAAACCTAATTGGACAAGAATAAGCCTAGGAAGGACGAAAATGACCTAATTGATCATCCAATGACACAAACACACCTATTGGATGCACAAGATTGGTTAAAAACCCTAATTGGACAAGAATAAGCCTAGGGAGGACGAAAATGACCTAATTCATCATCCAATGACCCAAACACACCTATTGGATGCACAAGATTGGTAAAAAATCCTAATTTGACAAGAATATGCCTAGGGGGGACGAAAATGACCTAATTGATCATCCAATGACACAAACACACCTATTGGATGCACAAGATTGGTTAAAAACCATAATTGGACAAGAATAAGCCTAGGGAGGACGAAAATGACCTAATTGATCATCCAATGACACAAACACACCTATTGGATGCACAAGATTGGTTAAAAACCCTAATTGGACAAGAATATGCCTAGGGAGGACGAAAATGACCTAATTGATCATCCAATGACACAAACACACCTATTGGATGCACAAGATTGGTTAAAAACCCTAATTGGACAAGAATATGCCTAGGGAGGACGAATATGACCTAAATGTTAATCCAATAACACAAATGAACTTATTGGATGCAAAAGATTGGTTAAAAACCCTAATTGGACAACAATAAGCCTAGGGAGAACGAAAATGACCTAAATCTTAATCCAATGACACAACTCAACTTATTGGATGCACAAGATTGGTTAAAAACCCTAATTGGACAAGAATAAGCCTAGGGAGGACGAAAATGACCTAATTGATCATCCAATGACACAAACACACCTATTGGATGCACAAGATTGGTTAAAAACCCTAATTGGACAAGAATATGCCTAGGGTGGACGAAATTGACCTAAATATTAATTCAATGACATAAACAAAGTTATTGGATGCACAAGATTGGTTAAAAACCCTAATTGGACAAGAATATGCCTAGGGAGGACGAAAATGACCTAATTGATCATCCAATGACACAAACACACCTATTGGATGCACAAGATTGGTTAAAAACCCTAAT
This sequence comes from Cicer pinnatifidum, assembly GCA_037974775.1. Classification (NCBI taxonomy): domain Eukaryota; kingdom Viridiplantae; phylum Streptophyta; class Magnoliopsida; order Fabales; family Fabaceae; genus Cicer; species Cicer pinnatifidum. The sequence continues at coordinate 33,986 of JBBPBR010000977.1, forward strand.
TGGACAAGAATATGCCTAGGGAGGACAAAAATGACCTAAATATTAATTCAATGACATAAACAAACTTATTGGATGCACAAGATTGGTTAAAAACCCTAATTGGACAAGAATAAGCCTAGGGAGGACGAAAATGACCTAATTGATCATCCAATGACACAAACACACCTATTGGATGCACAAGATTGGTTAAAAACCTAATTGGACAAGAATAAGCCTAGGGAGGGCGAAAATGACCTAATTGATCATCCAATGACACAAACACACATATTGGATGCACAAGATTGGTTAAAAACCCTAATTGGACAAGAATAAGCCTAGGGAGGACGAAAATGACCTAATTGATCATCCAATGACACAAACACACCTATTGGATGCACAAGATTGGTTAAAAACCCTAATTGGACAAGAATATGCTTAGGGACTACGAAAATGACCTAAATATTAATTCAATGACACAAACAAACTTATTGGATGCACAAGATTGGTTAAAAACCCTAATTGGACAAGAATAAGCCTAGGGAGGATGAAAATGACCTAATTGATCATCCAATGACACAAACACACCTATTGGATGCACAAGATTGGTTAAAAACCCTAATTGGACAAGAATAAGCCTAGGGAGGACGAAAATGACCTAATTGATCATCCAATGACACAAACACACCTATTGGATGCACAAGATTGGTTAAAAACCCTAATTGGAAAAGAATAAGCCTAGGGAGGCCGAAAATGACCTAATTGATCATCCAATGAAACAAACACACCTATTGGATGCACAAGACTGGTTTAAAACCCTAGTTGGACAAGAATATGCCTAGGGAGGACGAAAATAACCTAATTGATCATCCAATGACACAAATGAACTTATTGGATGCACAAGATTGGTTAAAAACCCTAATTGGACAAGAATAAGCCTAGGGAGGACGAAAATGACCTAATTGATCATCCAATGACACAAACACACCTATTGGATGCACAAGATTGGTTAAAAACCCTAATTGGACAAGAATATGCCTAGGGAGGACGAAAATGACCTAATTGATCATCCAATGACACAAACACACCTATTGGATGCACAAGATTGGTTAAAAACCCTAATTGGACAAGAATATGCCTAGGGAGGACGAATATTACCTAAATGTTAATCCAATAACACAAATGAACTTATTGGATGCACAAGATTGGTTAAAAACCCTAATTGGACAAGAATAAGCCTAGGGAGAACGAAAATGACCTAATTGATCATCCAATGACACAAACACACCTATTGGATGCACAAGATTGGTTAAAAACCCTAATTGGACAAGAATATGCCTAGGGAGAACGAAAATGACGTAATTGATCATCCAATGACACAAACACACCTATTGGATGCACAAGATTGGTTAAAAACCCTAATTGGACAAGAATATGCCTAGGGAGGACGAAAATGACCTAATTGATCATCCAATGACACAAACACACCTATTGGATGCACAAGATTGGTTAAAAACCCTAATTGGACAAGAATAAGCCTAGTGAGGACGAAAATGACCTAATTGATCATCAAATGACACTAACACACCTATTGGAAGCACAAGAATGGTTAATAACCCTACTTGGACAAGAATATGCCTAGGGAGGACGAAAATGACCTAATTGATCATCCAATGACACAAATGAACATATTGGATGCACAAGATTTGTTAAAAACCCTAATTGGACAAGAATAAGTCTAGGGAGGACGAAAATGACCTAATTGATCATCCAATGACACAAACACACCTATTGGATGCACAAGATTGGTTAAAAACCCTAATTGGACAAGAATATGCCTAGGGAGGACGAAAATGACCTAATTGATCATCCAATGACACAAACACACCTATTGGATGCACAAGATTGGTTAAAAACCCTAATTGGACAAGAATAAGCCTAGGGAGGACAAAAATGACCTAATTGATCATCCAATGACACAAACACACCTATTGGATGCACAAGATTGGTTAAAAACCCTAATTGGACAAGAATATGACTAGGGACGACGAAAATGATCTAAATGTAAATCTAATGACACAACTCAACTTATTGGATGCACAAGATTGGTTAAAAACCCTAATTGGACAAGAATAAGCCTAGGGAGGACGAAAATGACCTAATTGATCATCCAATGACACAAACACACCTATTGGATGCACAAGATTGGTTAAAAACCCTAATTGGACAAGAATAAGCCTAGGGAGGACAAAAATGACCTAATTGATCACCCAATGATACAAACACACCTATTGGATGCACAAGATTGGTTAAAAACCCTAATTGGACAAGAATAAGCCTAGGGAGGACGAAAATGACCTAATTGATCATCCAATGACACAAACACACCTATTGGATGCACAAGATTGGTTAAAAACCCTAATTGGACAAGAATAAGCCTAGGGAGGACGAAAATGACCTAATTGATCATCCAATGACACAAACACACCTATTGGATGCACAAGATTGGTTAAAAACCCTAATTGGACAAGAATAAGCCTAGGGAGGACGAAAATGACCTAATTGATCATCCAATGACACAAACACATCTATTGGAAGCACAAGATTGGTTAGAAACCCTAGTTGGACAAGAATATGCCTAGGGAGGACGAAAATGACCTAATTGATCATCCAATGACACAAATGAACTTATTGGATGCACAAGATTGCTTAAAAACCCTAATTGGACAAAAATAAGCATAGAAAGGACGAAAATGACCTAATTGATCATCCAATGACACAAACACACCTATTGGATGCACAAGATTGGTTAAAAACCCTAATTGGACAAGAATAAGCCTAGGGAGGACGAAAATGACCTAATTGATCATCCAATGACACAAACACACCTATTGGATGCACAAGATTGGTTAAAAACCCTAATTGGACAAGAATAAGCCTAGGGAGGACGAAAATGACCTAATTGATCATCCAATGACACAAACACACCTATTGGATGCACAAGATTGGTTAAAAACCCTAATTGGACAAGAATATGCCTAGGGAGGACGAAAATGACCTAATTGATCATCCAATGACACAAACACACCTATTGGATGCACAAGATTGGTTAAAAACCCTAATTGGACAAGAATATGCCTAGGGATGACGAAAATGACATTATGTTAATCCAATGACACAAATGAACTTATTGGATGCACAAGATTGGTTAAAAACCCTAATTGGACAAGAATAAGCCTAGGGAGGACGAAAATGACCTAATTGATCATCCAATGACACAAACACACCTATTGGATGCACAAGATTGGTTAAAAACCCAAATTGGACAAGAATATGCCTAGGGGGGACAAATATGACCTAATTGATCATCCAATGACACAAATGAAGTTATTGGATGTACAAGATTAGTTAAAAACCCTAATTGGACAAGAATAAGCCTTGGGAGGACGAAAATAACCTAATTGATCATCCAACGACACAAACACACCTATTGGATGCACAAGATTGGTTAAAAACCCTAATTGGACAATAATATGCCTAGGGAAGATGAAAATGACCTAAATGTTAATCCAATGACACAAATGAACTTATTGGATGCACAAGATTGGTTAAAAACCCTAATTGGACAAGAATAAGCCTAGGGAGGACGAAAATGACCTAATTGATCATCCAATGACACAAACACACCTATTGGATGCACAAGATTGGTTAAAAACCCTAATTGGAAAAGAATATTCCTAGGGAGGACGAAAATGACCTAAATGTTAATCCAATGACAAAAATGAACTTATTGGATGCACAAGATTGGTTAAAAACCCTAATTGGACAAGAATAAGCCTAGGGAGGACGAAAATGACCTAATTGATCATCCAATGACACAAACACACCTATTGGATGCACAAGATTTTTTAAAAACCCTAATTGGACAAGAATATGCCTAGGGAGGAGGAAAATGACCTAAATATTAATTCAATGACGCAAACAAAGTTATTGGATGCACAAGATTGGTTAAAAACCCTAATTGGACAAGAATAAGCCTAGGGAGGACGAAAATGACCTAATTGATCATCCAATGACACAAACACACCTATTGGATGCACAAGATTAGTTAAAAACCCTATTTGGACAAGAATAAGCCTAGGGAGGACGAAAATAACCTAATTGATCATCCAATGACACAAACATACCTAATGGATGCACAAGATTGGTTAAAAACCCTAATTGGACAAGAATAAGCCTAGGGAGGACGAAAATGACCTAATTGATCATCCAATGACACAAACACACCTATTGGATGCACAAGATTGGTTAAAAACCCTAATTGGACAAGAATATGCCTAGGGAGGACGAAAATGACCTGAATGTTAATCCAATGACACTAATGAACTTATTGGATGCACAAGATTGGTTAAAAACCCTAATTGGACAAGAATAAGCCTACGGAGGACGAAAATGACCTAATTGATCATCCAATGACACAAACACACCTATTGGATGCACAAGATTGGTTAAAAACCCTAATTGGACAAGAATAAACCTAGGGAGGACGAAAATGACCTAATTGATCATCCAATGACACAACTCAACTTATTGAATGCACAAGATTGTTTAAAAACCCTAATTGGACAAGAATAAGCCTAGGGAGGACGAAAATGACCTAATTGATCATCCAATGACACAAACACACCTATTGAATGCACAAGATTGGTTAAAAACCCTAATTGGACAAGAATATGCCTAGGGAGGACGAAAATGACTTAATTGATCATCCAACGACACAAACACACCTATTGGATGCACAAGATTGGTTAAAAACCCTAATTGGACAAGAATAAGCCTAGGGAGGACGAAAATGACTTAATTGATCATCCAATGACACAAACACACCTATTGGATACACAATATTGGTTAAAAACCCTAGTTGGACAAGAATATGCCTAGGGAGGACGAAAATGACCTAATTGATCATCCAATGACACAAATGAACTTATTGGATGCACAAGATTGGTTAAAAACCCTAGTTGGGCAAGAATAAGCTTAGGGAGGACGGAAATGACCTAATTGATCATCCAATGACACAAACACACCTATTGGATGCACAAGATTGGTTAAAAACCCTAAATGGACAAGAATAAGCCTAGGCAGGACGAAAATGTCCAAATTGATCATCCATTGCCACAAACACACCTATTGGATGCACAAGATTGGTTAAAAACCCTAATTGGACAAGAATATGCCTAGGGAGGACGAAAATGACCTAATTGATCATCCAATGACACAAACACACCTATTGGATGCACAAGATTGGTTAAAAACCCTAATTGGACAAGAATATGCCTAGGGAGGACGAATATGACCTAAATGTTAATCCAATAACACAAATGAACTTATTGGATGCACAAGATTGGTTAAAAACCTTAATTAGACAAGAATAAGCCTAGGGAGAACGAAAATGACCTAAATGTTAATCCAATGACACAACTCAACTTATTGGATGCACAAGATTGGTTAAAAACCCTAATTGGACAAGAATAAGCCTAGGGAGGACGAAAATGACCTAATTGATCATCCAATGACACAAACACACCTATTGGATGCACAAGATTGGTTAAAAACCCTAGTTGGACACGAACCTGCCTAGGGAGGACGAAAATGACCTAATTGATCATCCAATGACACAAATGAACTTTATTGGATGCACAAGATTGGTTAAAAACCCTAATTGGACAAGAATATGCCTAGGGAGGACGAAAATGACCTAATTGATCATCCAATGATACAAACACACCTATTGGATGCACAAGATTGGTTAAAAACCCTAGTAGGACAAGAACATGTGGTAACAGAGCTTGTCTCTAGGTTTGGAATTGAAAAAAAAAATTATTGCACACTACATGTTTGACAAAATTCCTAAGTATGTCATATCCTCAATATATTCGAGATTTTGTATTGGATCCAGAGTATGTGAAATATTTGTATGACAATGGATATGCAAAGCAAGCTAGAAAAGTAGAGAAGCTTGCCCTGAGAGAGATAGATAAAATCAAACAAAAGAAAGAAGAAGAGGAGAAACATTTGAGGGACAAAGGGCAAGAAATTGACGTCAACTATTTGTCTAATTGTGATAATTCTCTATTGCAAGTGCTTGAAGAAGTGTCTCCAAAGGAGAAATGTCATCCATATGTTGACATTGAAAGAAAAGTGAGTAAAATTGAAAGTCTCTTCAAACAAGAAAGTGAGGTAAATGAAGCAATGTTAGTGCTTGAAGGTGATTATTCAAAGGTTCCTCAAAAGGATGCTTACAAGGAAATTATTGAGTCACCATTTTTTTGTGATGAAGAGATTGTCTATGTAACTCAACTTGCTTTGAAGGCTTTGCAAATACAAAGTAACATATTGTTTGCCAGATATTTCAATCCCAAGAAGGTAAATTTGGTCATAAATATCAACTTCAAAAGGTATAACTTTATCCCCATCTTTAGAATTTTTTACCTTCACTATAAATGTGATAAGATGTTAGTTATTAAAGATGGAAGTGCATTTCACCGACTTATCACATTTGGTAACTTTTCTAATTTCCCGTTTGACCCCGGTGGATATGATGAGCTTGTGGTTTGTTTGGATTATTTCTTCATGTACGATATAATGGAGCTTAAATTCGTGGTCGAATTTCTTCAAGAAAGAGGGAATGATAAGGATCTCAAGAGCATGAAGATGATTCATATTTTAATAAATTAGCATAAACTTTATTTATTTTAATTTGGTTTGTATTAATTCTTAGTTCGCTTTGATTTGGAATTGTAATAGTTTTATTATTGATTTAGTTTTTATTATGTGTAAGTGAAGATACTTTACTTCCTTACATTAAGTTTATGTTAAAAAAAAGAAATAAGATGTAAGACCCATATGGGCCCTAGACAATGGTGTTACTTATGACCCGTTTAGGTTTAGAGATAGACTTAGTATAAATAAGCATTTGTAACCTCATGGAAGGGCAGATTTTGAATATTAATTTTTGTGAGGCTTTGCTCTCTAGAGTTCTTGAAAGAATTCACTTTGAACTTATCAAGGTTGTTAATCCTTGTGGCGTTCTTTTTGGCTTATCAATCCCTAGATTGTGGCGCCATTTTGTTCTTGATTCGTTTGTTGAATAATAATATTGAGTTTCCTTTAAATTAAACCCTAATATTCCAAATCTTCCAATTCTTCCAATTTTCGTGATCAGTAACCTGCGTTCATATCTCGAGTTCTATATATTGGTTTTCGGTGATTCTAAAGCCTAACTTGCGTTTCAGAACGTCATCTTTCACCTCGTTTTGGAATCGGCCGAATCGGAGTTTTGCAGCGCCGTTTATTGCATTCTGCAGCTTTACGGGATTTTCACTCAAATTTGTAAGTTTCCAACCTAGAACGATCCTTAAAGTGAACTATGACTATTAAGATCATATCACCTAGGGAGGACGAAAATGACCTAATTGATCATCCAATGACACTAATGAACTTATTGGATGCACAAGATTGGTTAAAAACCCTAATTGGACAAGAATAAGCCTAGGGAGGACGAAAATGACCTAATTGATCATCCAATGACACAAACACACCTATTGGATGCACAAGATTGGTTAAAAACCCTAGTTGGACAAGAATATGCCTAGGGAGGACGAAAATGAGCTAATTGATCATCCAATGACACAAATGAACTTATTGGATGCACAAGATTGGTTAAAAACCCTAGTTGGACAAGAATAAGCCTAGGGAGAATGAAAATGACCTAAATGCTAATCCAATGCCACAACTCAACTTATTGGATGCACAAGATTGGTTAAAAACCCTAATTGGACAAGAATAAGCCTAGGGAGGACGAAAATGACCTAATTGATCATCCAATGATACAAACACACCTATTGGATGCACAAGATTGGTTAAAAACCCTAGTTGGACAAGAACATGCCTAGGGAGGACCAAAATGACCTAATTGATCATCCAATGACACTAATGAACTTATTGGATACACAAGATTGGTTAAAAACCCTAATTGGACAAGAATATGCCTAGGGAGGACGAAAATGACCTAAATGTTAATCCAATGACACAAATGAACTTATTGGATCCACAAGATTGCTTAAAAACCCTAATTGGACAAGAATAAGCCTAGGGAGGACGAAAATGACCTAATTGATCATCCAATGACACAAACACACCTATTGGATGCACAAGATTGGGTAAAAACCCTAATTGGACAACAATATGCCTAGGGAGGACGAAAATGACCTAAATATTAATTCAATGACACAAACAAAGTTTTTGGATGCACAAGATTGGTTAAAAACCCGAATTGGACAAGAATAAGCCTAGGGAGAACGAAAATGACCTAAATGTTAATCCAATGACACAACTCAACTTATTGGATGCACAAGATTGGTTAAAAACCCTAATTGGACAAGAATATGCATAGGGAGGACGAAAATGACCTAATTGATCATCCAATGATACAAACACACCTATTGAATGCACAAGATTGGTTAAAAACCCTAGTTTGACAAGAACATGCCTAGGGAGGACGAAAATGACCTAATTGATCATCCAATGACACTAATGAACTTATTGGATGCACAAGATTGGTTAAAAACCCTAATTGGACAAGAATAAGCCTAGGGAGGACGAAAATGACCTAATTGATCATCCAATGACACAAACACACCTATTGGATGCACAAGATTGGTTAAAAACCCTAACTGGACAAGAATATGCCTAGGGAGGACGAAAATGACCTAATTGATCATCCAATGACACAAATGAACTTATTGGATGCACAAGATTGGTTCAAAACCCTAATTGGACAGGAATAAGCCTAGGGAGGACGAAAATTACCTAATTGATCATCCAATGACACAAACACACCTATTGGATGCACAAGATTGGCTAAAAACCCTAGTTGGACAAGAACATGCCTAGGGAGGACGAAAATGACCTAATTGATCATCCAATGACACTAATGAACTTATTGGATGCACAAGATTGGTTAAAAACCCTAATTGGACAAGAATAAGCCTAGGGAGGACGAAAATGACCTAATTGATCATCCAATGACACAAACACACCTATTGGATGCACAAGATTGGTTAAAAACCCTAACTGGACAAGAATATGCCTAGGGAGGACGAAAATGACCTAAATGTTAATCCAATGACACAAATGAACTTATTGGATGCACAAGATTGGTTAAAAACCCTAATTGGACAAGAATAAGCCTAGGGAGGACGAAAATGACCTAATTGATCATCCAATGACACAAACACACCTATTGGATGCACAAGATTGGTTAAAAACCCAAATTGCACAAGAATATGCCTAGGGAGGAGGAAAGTGACCTAATTGATCATTCAATGACGCAAACACACCTATTGGATGCACAAGATTGGTTAAAAACCCTAATTCGACTAGAATATGCCTAGGGAGGACGAAAATGACCTAAATGTTAATCCAATGACACAAATGAACTTATTGGATGCACAAGATTGGTTAAAAACCCTAATTGGACAAGAATAAGCCTAGGGAGGACGAAAATGACCTAATTGATCATCCAATGACACAAACACACCTATTGGATGCACAAGATTGGTTAAAAACCCTAATTGGACAAAAATAAACCTAGGGAGGACGAAAATGGCCTAATTGATCATCCAATGACACAAACACACCTATTGGATGCACAAGATTGGTTAAAAACCCTAATTGGACAAGAATATGCCTAGGGAGGACGAAAATACCCTAATTGATCACCCAATGACACAAAGACACCTATTGGATGCACAAGATTGGTTAAAAACCCTAATTTGACAATAATATGCCTAGGGAGGACGAAAATGACCTAAATGTTAATCCAATGACACAAATGAACTTATTGGATGCACAAGATTGGTTAAAAACCCTAATTGGACAAGAATAAGCCTAGGGAGGACGAAAATGACCTAATTGATCATCCAATGACACAAACACACCTATTGGATGCACAAGATTGGTTAAAAACCCTAATTGGACAAGAATATGCCTAGGGAGGACGAAAATGACCTTAATATTAATTCAATGACACAAACAAAGTTATTGGATGCACAAGATTGGTTAAAAACCCTAATTGGACAAGAATAAGCCTAGGGAGGATGTAAATGACCTAATTGATCATCCAATGACACAAACACACCTATTGGATGCACAAGATTGGTTAAAAACCCTAATTGGACAAGAATATGCCTAGGGAGGACGAAAATAACCTAATTGATCATCCAATGACACAAACACACCTATTGGATGCACAAGATTGGTTAAAAACCCTAACTGGACAAGAATATGCCTAGGGAGGACGAAAATGACCTAATTGATCATCCAATGACACAAACACACCTATTGGATGCACAAGATTGGATAAAAACCCTAATTGGACAAGAATATGCCTAGGGAGGACGAATATGACCTAAATGTTAATCCAATAACACAAATGGACTTATTGGATGCACAAGATTGGTTAAAAACCCTAATTGGACAAGAATAAGCCTAGGGAGAACGAAAATGACCTAGGCATGTTCTTGTCCAACTATGGTTTTTAACCAATTTTGTGCATCCAATAGGTGTGTTTGTGTCATTGGATGATCAATTAGGTCATTTTCGTCCTCATTAGGCTTATTCTTGTCCAATTAGGGTTTTTAACCAATCTTGTGCATCCAATAAGTTCATTTGTGTTGTTGGATTAACATTTAGGTCATATTCGTCCTCCCTAGGCATATTCTTGTCCAATTAGGGTTTTTAACCAATCTTGTGCATCCAATAGGTGTGTTTGTGTCATTGGATGATCAATTAGGTCATTTTCGTACTCCTAGGCTTATTCTTGTCCAATTAGGGTTTTTAACCAATCTTGTTTATCCAATAAGTTCATTTGTGTCATTGGATTAACATTTAGGTCATTTTCGTCCTCCCTAGGCATATTCTTGTCCAATTAGGGTTTTGGATGCACAAGATTGGTTAAAAACCCTAGTTGGACAAGAATATGCCTAGGGAGGACGAAAATGAACTAATTGATCATCCAATGACACAAATGAACTTATTGGATGCACAAGATTG
>JBBPBR010000978.1:0-30761 GCA_037974775.1 Cicer pinnatifidum
TCTTGTGCATCCAATAGGTGTGTTTGTGTCATTGGATGATCAATTAGGTCATTTTCGTCCTCCCTAGGCTTATTCTTGTCCAGTTAGGGTTTTTAACCAATCTTGTGCCTCCAATAGGTGTGTTTGTGTCATTAGATGATGAATTAGGTCATTTTCGTCCTCCCTAGGCTTATTCTTGTCCAATTAGGGTTTTTAACCAATCTTGTGCATCTAATAAGTTGAGTTGTGTCATTGGATTAACATTTAGGTCATTTTCGTTCTCCCTAGGCTTATTCTTATCCAACTAGGGTTTTTAACCAATCTTGTGCATCCAATAAGTTCATTTGTGTTATTGGATTAACATTTAGGTCATATTCGTCCTCCCTAGGCATATTCTTGTCCAATTAGGGTTTTTAACCACTCTTGTGCATCCAATAGGTGTGTTTGTGTCATTGGATGATCAATTAGGTCATTTTCGTCCTCCCTAGGCATATTCTTGTCCAGTTAGGGTTTTTAACCAATCTTGTGCATCCAATAGGTGTGTTTGTGTCATTGGATGATCAATTAGGTCATTTTCGTCCTCCCTAGGCTTATTCTTGTCCAATTAGGGTTTTTAACCTATCTTGTGGATCCAATAAGTTCATTTGTGTCATTGGATTAACATTTAGGTCATTTTCGTCCTCCCTAGGCATATTCTTGTCCAATTAGGGTTTTTAACCAATCTTGTGCATCCAATAGGTTGTTTGTGTCATTGGATGATCAATTAGGTCATTTTCGTCTCCCCTAGGCTTATTCTTGTCCAATTAGGGTTTTTAACCAATCTTGTACTTCCAATAAGTGTGTTTGTGTCATTGGATGATCAATTAGGTCATTTTCGTCCTCCCTAGGCTTATTCTTGTCCAATTAGGGTTTTTAAGCAATCTTGTGGATCCAATAAGTTCATTTGTGTCATTGGATTAACATTTAGGTCATTTTCGTCCTCCCTAGGCATATTCTTGTCCAATTAGGGTTTTTAACCAATCTTGTGTATCCAATAAGTTCATTAGTGTCATTGGATGATCAATTAGGTCATTTTGGTCCTCCCTAGGCATGTTCTTGTCCAACTAGGGTTTTTAACCAATCTTGTGCATCCAATAGGTGTGTTTGTATCATTGGATGATCAATTAGGTCATTTTCGTCCTCCCTAGGCTTATTCTTGTCCAATTAGGGTTTTTAACCAATCTTGTGCATCCAATAAGTTGAGTTGTGGCATTGGATTAGCATTTAGGTCATTTTCATTCTCCCTAGGCTTATTCTTGTCCAACTAGGGTTTTTAACCAATCTTGTGCATCCAATAAGTTCATTTGTGTCATTGGATGATCAATTAGCTCATTTTCGTCCTCCCTAGGCATATTCTTGTCCAACTAGGGTTTTTAACCAATCTTGTGCATCCAATAGGTGTGTTTGTGTCATTGGATGATCAATTAGGTCATTTTCGTCCTCCCTAGGCTTATTCTTGTCCAATTAGGGTTTTTAACCAATCTTGTGCATCCAATAAGTTCATTAGTGTCATTGGATGATCAATTAGGTCATTTTCGTCCTCCCTAGGTGATATGATCTTAATAGTCATAGTTCACTTTAAGGATCGTTCTAGGTTGGAAACTTACAAATTTGAGTGAAAATCCCGTAAAGCTGCAGAATGCAATAAACGGCGCTGCAAAACTCCGATTCGGCCGATTCCAAAACGAGGTGAAAGATGACGTTCTGAAACGCAAGTTAGGCTTTAGAATCACCGAAAACCAATATATAGAACTCGAGATATGAACGCAGGTTACTGATCACGAAAATTGGAAGAATTGGAAGATTTGGAATATTAGGGTTTAATTTAAAGGAAACTCAATATTATTATTCAACAAACGAATCAAGAACAAAATGGCGCCACAATCTAGGGATTGATAAGCCAAAAAGAACGCCACAAGGATTAACAACCTTGATAAGTTCAAAGTGAATTCTTTCAAGAACTCTAGAGAGCAAAGCCTCACAAAAATTAATATTCAAAATCTGCCCTTCCATGAGGTTACAAATGCTTATTTATACTAAGTCTATCTCTAAACCTAAACGGGTCATAAGTAACACCATTGTCTAGGGCCCATATGGGTCTTACATCTTATTTCTTTTTTTTAACATAAACTTAATGTAAGGAAGTAAAGTATCTTCACTTACACATAATAAAAACTAAATCAATAATAAAACTATTACAATTCCAAATCAAAGCGAACTAAGAATTAATACAAACCAAATTAAAATAAATAAAGTTTATGCTAATTTATTAAAATATGAATCATCTTCATGCTCTTGAGATCCTTATCATTCCCTCTTTCTTGAAGAAATTCGACCACGAATTTAAGCTCCATTATATCGTACATGAAGAAATAATCCAAACAAACCACAAGCTCATCATATCCACCGGGGTCAAACGGGAAATTAGAAAAGTTACCAAATGTGATAAGTCGGTGAAATGCACTTCCATCTTTAATAACTAACATCTTATCACATTTATAGTGAAGGTAAAAAATTCTAAAGATGGGGATAAAGTTATACCTTTTGAAGTTGATATTTATGACCAAATTTACCTTCTTGGGATTGAAATATCTGGCAAACAATATGTTACTTTGTATTTGCAAAGCCTTCAAAGCAAGTTGAGTTACATAGACAATCTCTTCATCACAAAAAAATGGTGACTCAATAATTTCCTTGTAAGCATCCTTTTGAGGAACCTTTGAATAATCACCTTCAAGCACTAACATTGCTTCATTTACCTCACTTTCTTGTTTGAAGAGACTTTCAATTTTACTCACTTTTCTTTCAATGTCAACATATGGATGACATTTCTCCTTTGGAGACACTTCTTCAAGCACTTGCAATAGAGAATTATCACAATTAGACAAATAGTTGACGTCAATTTCTTGCCCTTTGTCCCTCAAATGTTTCTCCTCTTCTTCTTTCTTTTGTTTGATTTTATCTATCTCTCTCAGGGCAAGCTTCTCTACTTTTCTAGCTTGCTTTGCATATCCATTGTCATACAAATATTTCACATACTCTGGATCCAATACAAAATCTCGAATATATTGAGGATATGACATACTTAGGAATTTTGTCAAACATGTAGTGTGCAATAATTTTTTTTTTCAATTCCAAACCTAGAGACAAGCTCTGTTACCACATGTTCTTGTCCTACTAGGGTTTTTAACCAATCTTGTGCATCCAATAGGTGTGTTTGTATCATTGGATGATCAATTAGGTCATTTTCGTCCTCCCTAGGCATATTCTTGTCCAATTAGGGTTTTTAACCAATCTTGTGCATCCAATAAAGTTCATTTGTGTCATTGGATGATCAATTAGGTCATTTTCGTCCTCCCTAGGCAGGTTCGTGTCCAACTAGGGTTTTTAACCAATCTTGTGCATCCAATAGGTGTGTTTGTGTCATTGGATGATCAATTAGGTCATTTTCGTCCTCCCTAGGCTTATTCTTGTCCAATTAGGGTTTTTAACCAATCTTGTGCATCCAATAAGTTGAGTTCTGTCATTGGATTAACATTTAGGTCATTTTCGTTTTCCCTAGGCTTATTCTTGTCTAATTAGGGTTTTTAACCAATCTTGTGCATCCAATAAGTTCATTTGTGTTATTGGATTAACATTTAGGTCATATTCGTCCTCCCTAGGCATATTCTTGTCCAATTAGGGTTTTTAACCAATCTTGTGCATCCAATAGGTGTGTTTGTGTCATTGGATGATCAATTAGGTCATTTTCGTCCTCCCTAGGCATATTCTTGTCCAATTAGGGTTTTTAACCAATCTTGTGCATCCAATTGGTGTGTTTGTGTCATTGGATGATCAATTAGGTCATTTTCGTCCTCCCTAGGCTTACTCTTGTCCAATTAGGGTTTTTAACCAATCTTGTGCATCCAATAAGTTCATTAGTGTCATTGGATGATCAATTAGGTCATTTTCGTCCTCCTTAGGCATGTTCTTGTCCAACTAGGGATTTTAACCAATCTTGTGCATCCAATAGGTGTGTTTGTGTCATTGGATGATCAATTAGGTCATTTTCGTCCTCCCTAGGCTTATTCTTGTCCAATTAGGGTTTTTAACCAATCTTGTGCATCCAATAAGTTCATTAGTGTCATTGGATGATCAATTAGGTCATTTTCGTCCTCCCTAGGCAGGTTCTTGTCCAACTAGGGTTTTTAACCCATCTTGTGCATCCAATAGGTGTGTTTGTATCATTGGATGATCAATTAGGTCATTTTCGTCCTCCCTAGGCATATTCTTGTCCAATTAGGGTTTTTAACCAATCTTGTGCATCCAATAAGTTGAGGTATGTCATTGGATTAACATTTAGGTCATTTTCGTTCTACCTAGGCTTATTCTTGTCCAATTAGGGTTTTTAACCAATCTTGTGCATCCAATAACTTTGTTTGTGTCATTGAATTAATATTTAGGTCATTTTCGTCCTCCCTAGGCATATTCTTGTCCAATTAAGGTTTTTAACCAATCTTGTGCATCCAATAGGTGTCTTTGTGTCATTGGATGATCAATTAGGTCATTTTTGTCCTCCCTAGGCTTATTCTTGTCCAATTAGGGTTTTTAACCAATCTTGTGCATCCAATAAGTTGAGTTGTATCATTGGATTAACATTTAGGTCATTTTCGTCCTCCCTAGGCATATTCTTGTCCAATTAGGGTTTTTAACCAATCTTGTGCATCCAATAGGTGTGTTTGTGTCATTGGATGATCAATTAGGTTATTTTCGTCCTCCCTAGGCTTATTCTTGTCCAATTAGGGTTTTTAACCAATCTTGTGCATCCAATAAGTTTGTTTATGTCATTGAATTAATATTTAGGTCATTTTCGTCCTCCCTAGACATATTCTTGTCCAATTAGGGTTTTTAACCAATCTTGTGCATCCAATAGGTGTGTTTGTGTCATTGGATGATCAATTAGGTCATTTTCGTCCTCCCTAGGCTTATTCTTGTCCAATTAGGGTTTTTAACCAATCTTGTGAATCCAATAGGTGTGTTTGTGTCATTAGATGATCAATTAGGTCATTTTCGTCCTCCCTAGGCTTATTCTTGTCCAATAAAGGTTTTTAACCAAGCTTGTGCATCTGATAAGTTTGTTTGTGTCATTGAATTAATATTTAGGTCATTTTCGTCCTCCCTAGACATATTCTTGTCCATTTAGGGTTTTTAACCAATCTTGTGCATCCAATAGGTGTGTTTGTGTCATTGGATGATCAATTAGGTCATTTTCGTCCTCCCTAGGCATATTCTTGTCCAATTAGGGTTTTTAACCAATCTTGTGCATCCAATAGGTGTGTTTGTGTCATTGGATGATCAATTAGGTCATTTACGTCCTCCCTAGGCATATTCTTGTCTAATTAGGGTTTTTAACCAATCTTGTGCATCCAATAGGTGTGTTTGTGTCATTGGATGATCAATTAGGTCATTTTCGTCCTCCCTAGGCATATTCTTGTCCAATTAGGGTTTTTAACCAATCTTGTGCATCCAATAGGTGTGTTTGTGTCATTGGATGATCAATTAGGTCATTTACGTCCTCCCTAGGCTTATTCTTGTCCAATTAGGGTTTTTAACCAATCTTGTGCATCCAATAACTTTGTTTGTGTCATTGAATTAATATTTAGGTCATTTTCGTCCTCATTAGGCATATTCTTGTCCAATTAGGGTTTTTAACCAATCTTGTGCATCCAATAGGTGTGTTTGTGTCATTGGATGATCAATTAGGTCATTTTCGTCCTCCCTAGGCTTATTCTTGTCCAATTAGGGTTTTTAACCAATCTTGTGCATCCAATAAGTTCATTAGTGTCATTGGATGATCAATTAGGTCATTTTCGTCCTCCCTAGGCATGTTCTTGTCCAACTAGGGTTTTTAACCAATCTTGTGCATCCAATAGGTGTGTTTGTGTCATTGCATGATCAATTAGGTCATTTTGGTCCTCCCTAGGCTTATTCTTGTCCAATTAGGGTTTTTAACCAATCTTGTGCATCCAATAAGTTCATTAGTGTCATTGGATGATCAATTAGGTCATTTTCGTCCTCCCTAGGCTTATTCTTGTCCAATTAGGGTTTTTAACCAATCTTGTGCATCCAATAGGTGTGTTTGTGTCATTGGATGATCAATTAGGTTATTTTCGTCCTTCCTAGGCTTACTCTTGTCCAATTAGGGTTTTTAACCAATGTTGTGCATCCCATAAGTTCATTTGTGTCATTGGATTAACATTTAGGTCATTTTCGTCCTCCCTAGACATATTCTTGTCCAATTAGGGTTTTAAACCAATCTTGTGCATCCAATAACTTTGTTTGTGTCATTGAATTAATATTTAGGTCATTTTCGTCCTCCCTAGGCATATTCTTGTCCAATTACGGTTTTTAACCAATCTTGTGCATCCAATAGGTGTGTTTGTGTCATTGGATGATCAATTAGGTCATTTTCGTCCTCCCTAGGCATATTCTTGTCCAATTAGGGTTTTTAACCAATCTTGTGCATCCAATAGGTGTGTTTGTGTCATTGGATGATCAATTAGGTCATTTTCGTCCTCCCTAGGCATATTCTTATCCAATTAGGGTTTTTAACCAATCTTGTGCATCCAATAGGTGTGTTTGTGTCATTGGATGATCAATTAGGTCATTTTCGTCCTTTCTATGCTTATTCTTGTCCAATTAGGGTTTTTAACCAATCTTGTGCATCCAATAAGTTCATTTGTGTCATTGGATGATCAATTAGGTCATTTTCGTCCTCCCTAGGCATATTCTTGTCCAACTAGGGTTTTTAACCAATCTTGTGCTTCCAATAGGTGTGTTTGTGTCATTGGATGATCAATTAGGTCATTTTCATCCTACCTAGACTTATTCTTTTCAAATTAGGGTTTTTAATCAATCTTGTGCATGCAATAGGTGTGTTTGTGTCATTGGATGATCAATTAGGTCATTTTCGTCCTCCCTAGGCTTATTCTTGTCCAATTAGGGTTTTTAACCAATCTTGTGCATCCAATAGGTGTGTTTGTGTCATTGGATGATCAATTAGGTCATTTTCGTCCTCCCTAGGCATATTCTTGTCCAATTAGGGTTTTTAACTAATCTTGTGCATCCAATAAATTTGTTTGTTTCATTGAATTAATATTTAGGTCATTTTCGTCCTCCCTAGGCATATTCTTGTCCAATTAGGATTTTTAACCAATCTTGTGCATCCAATAGGTGTGTTTGTGTCATTGGATGATCAATTAGGTCATTTTCGTCCTCCCTAGGCATATTCTTGTCCAATTAGGGTTTTTAACCAATCTTGTGCATCCAATAGGTGTGTTTGTGTCATTGGATGATCAATTAGGTCATTTTCGTCCTCCCTAGGCTTATTCTTCTCCAATTAGGGTTTTTAACCAATCTAGTGCATCCAATAAGTTGAGTTGTGTCATTGGATTAACATTTAGGTCATTTTCGTCCTCCCTAGGCTTATTCTTGTCCAATTAGGGTCTTTAACCAACCTTGTGCATCCAATAGGTGTGTTTGTGTCATTGGATAATCAATTAGGTCATTTTCGTCCTCCCTAGGCTTATTCTTGTCCAATTAGGGTTTTTAACCAATCTTGTGCTTCTAATAGGTGTGTTTCTATCATTGGATGATCAATTAGGTTATTTTCGTCCTCCCTAGGCATATTCTTGTCCAATTAGGGTTTTTAACCAGTCTTGTGCATCCAATAGGTGTGTTTGTGTCATTGGATGATCAATTAGGTCATTTTCGTCCTCCCTAGGCTTATTCTTGTCCAATTAGGGTTTTTTACCAATCTTGTGCATCCAATAAGTTCATTTGTGTCATTGGAGGAACATTTAGCTCATTTTCGTCCTCCCTAGTCTTATTCTTGTCCAATTAGGGTTTTTATGCAATCTTGTGCATCTCATAGGTGTGTTTGTGTCATTGGACGAACATTTAGGTCATTTTCGTCCTCCCTAGGCTTATTCTTGTCCAATTAGGGTTTTTAACCAATCTTGTGCATCCAATAGGTGTGTTTGTGTCATTGGATGATCAATTAGGTCATTTTCGTCCTCCCTAGGCTTATTCTTGTCCAATTAGGGTTTTTAACCAATCTTGTGCATCCAATATGTTCATTTGTGTCATTGGATTAACATTTAGGTCATTTTAGTCCTCCCTAGGCATATTCTTGTCCAATTAGGGTTTTTAACCAATCTTGTGCATCCAATAGGTGTGTTTGTGTCATTGGATGATCAATTAGGTCATTTTCGTCCTCCCTAGGCTTATTCTTGTCCAATTAGGGTTTTTAACCAATCTTGTGCATCCAATAAGTTTGTTTGTGTCATTGAATTAATATTTAGGTCATTTTCGTCCTCCCTAGGCATATTCTTGTCCAATTTGGGTTTTTAACCAATCTTGTGCATCCAATAGGTGTGTTTGTGTCATTGGATGATCAATTAGTTCATTTTTGTCCTCCCTGGGCATATTCTTGTCCAATTAGGGTTTTTAACCAATCTTGTGCTTCCAATAGGTGTGTTTGTGTCATTAGATGATCAATTAGGTCATTCTGGTCCTCCTTGGCTTATTCTTGTCCAATTAGGGTTTTTAACCAATCTTGTGCATCCAATAGGTGTGTTTGTGTCATTGGATGATCAATTAGGTCATTTTCGTCCTCCCTAGGCTTATTCTTGTCCAATTAGGGTTTTTAACCAATCTTGTGCATCCAATAAGTTCATTAGTGTCATTGGATGATCAATTAGGTCATTTTCGTCCTCCCTAGGCATGTTCTTGTCCAACTAGGGTTTTTAACCAGTCTTGTGCATCCAATAGGTGTGTTTGTGTCATTGGATGATCAATTAGGTCATTTTCGTCCTCCCTAGGCTTATTCTTGTCCAATTAGGGTTTTTAACCAATCTTGTGCATCCAATAAGTTCATTAGTGTCATTGGATGATCAATTAGGTCATTTTCGTCCTCCCTAGGCATGTTCTTGTCCAACTAGGTTTTTTAACCAATTTTGTGAATCCAATAGGTGTGTTTGTGTCATTGGATGATCAATTAGGTCATTTTCGTCCTCCCTAGGCTTATTCTTGTCCAATTAGGGTTTTTAACCAATCTTGTGCATCCAATAAGTTCATTAGTGTCATTGGATGATCAATTAGGTCATTTTCGTCCTCCTTGGGCATGTTCTTGTCCAACTAGGGTTTTTAACCAATCTTGTGCATCCAATAGGTGTGTTTGTGTCATTGGATGATCAATTAGGTCATTTTCGTCCTCCCTAGGCTTATTCTTGTCCAATTAGGGTTTTTAACCAATCTTGTGCATCCAATAAGTTTGTTTGTGTCATTGAATTAATATTTAGTTCATTTTCGTCCTCCCTAGCCATATTCTTGTCCAGTTAGGGTTTTTAACCAATCTTGTGCATCCAATAGGTGTGTTTGTGTCATTGGATGATCAATTAGGTCATTTTCGTCCTCCCTAGGCTTATTCTTGTCCAATTAGGGTTTTTAACTAATCTTGTGCATCCAATAAGTTCATTTGGGTCACTGGATGATCAATTAGGTCATTTTCGTCCTCCCTAGGCATATTCTTGTCCAATTAGGGTTTTTAACCAATCTTGTGCATCCAATAGGTGTGTTTGTGTCATTGGATGATCGATTAGGTCGTTTTCGTCCTCCTAAGGCATATTCTTGTCCAATTAGGGTTTTTAACCAATCTTGTGCATCCAATAGGTGTGTTTGTGTCATTGGATGATCAATTAGGTCATTTTCGTCCTCCCTAGGCTTATTCTTGTCCAATTAGGGTTTTTAACCAATCTTGTACATCCAATAAGTTGAGTTGTGTTATTGGATTAACATTTAGGTCATTTTCGTCCTCCTTAGGCTTATTCTTGTCCAATTAGGGTTTTTAACCAATCTTGTGCATCCAATAGGTGTGTTTGTGTCATTGGATGATCAATTAGGTCATTTTCGTCCTCCCTAGGCTTATTCTGGTCCAATTAGGGTTTTTAACTAATCTTGTGCATCCAATAAGTTCATTTGTGTCATTGGATGATCAATTAGGTCATTTTCGTCCTCCCTAGGCATATTCTTGTCCAACTAGGGTTTTTAACCAATCTTGTGCATCCAATAGGTGTGTTTGTGTCATTGGATGATCAATTAGGTCATTTTCGTCCTCCCTAGGCTTATTCTTGTCCAATTAGGGTTTTTAACCAATCTTGTGCATCCAATAGGTGTGTTTGTGTCATTGGATGATTTATTAGGTCATTTTCGTTCTCCCTAGGCTTATTCTTGTCCAATTAGGGTTTTTAACCAATCTTGTGCATCCAATAAGTTCATTTGTGTTATTGGATTAACATTTAGGTCATATTCGTCCTCCCTAGGCATATTCTTGTCCAATTAGGGTTTTTAACCAATCTTGTGCATCCAATAGGTGTGTTTGTGTAATTGGATGATCAATTAGGTCATTTTCGTCCTCCCTAGGCATATTCTTGTCCAATTAGGGTTTTTAACCAATCTTGTGCATCCAATAGGTGTGTGTGTCATTGGATGATCAATTAGGTCATTTTTGTCCTCCCTAGGCTTATTCTTGTCCAATTAGGGTTTTTAACCAATCTTGTGCAT
The DNA here is from genome assembly GCA_037974775.1 of Cicer pinnatifidum. NCBI lineage: Eukaryota > Viridiplantae > Streptophyta > Magnoliopsida > Fabales > Fabaceae > Cicer > Cicer pinnatifidum. Next base: position 10,621 of record JBBPBR010000978.1, read on the forward strand.
CCAATAAGTTCATTAGTGTCATTGGATGATCAATTAGGTCATTTTCGTCCTCCCTAGGCATGTTCTTGTCCAACTAGGGTTTTTAACCAATCTTGTGCATCCAATAGGTGTGTTTGTGTCATTGGATGATCAATTAGGTCATTTTCGTCCTCCCTAGGCTTATTCTTGTCCAATTAGGGTTTTAAACCAACCTTGTGCATTCATTAAGTTTGTTTGTGTCATTGAATTAATATTTAGGTCATTTTCGTCCTCCCTAGACATATTCTTGTCCAATTAGGGTTTTTAACCAATCTTGTGCATCCAATAGGTGTGTTTGTGTCATTGGATGATCAATTAGGTCATTTTCGTCCTCCCTAGGCTTATTCTTGTCCAATTAGGGTTTTTAACCAATCTTGTGAATCCAATAAGTTCATTTGTGTCATTGGATTAACATTTAGGTTATATTCGTCCTCCCTAGGCATATTCTTGTCCAATTAGGGTTTTTAACCAATCTTGTACATCCAATAGGTGTGTTTGTGTCATTGGATGATCAATTAGGTTATTTTCGTCCTCCCTAGGCTTATTCTTGTCCAATTAGGGTTTTTAACCAATCTTTTGCATCCAATAAGTTGAGTTGTGTCATTGGATTAACATTTAGGTCATTTTCGTTCTCCCTAGGCTTATTCTTGTCCAATTAGGGTTTTTAACCAATCTTGTGCATCCAATAAGTTCATTTGTGTTATTGGATTAACATTTAGGTCATATTCGTCTTCCCTAGGCATATTCTTGTCCAATTAGGAATTTTAACCAATCTTGTGCATCCAATAGGTGTGTTTGTGTCATTGGATGATCAATTAGGTCATTTTCGTCCTCCCTAGGCATATTCTTGTCCAATTAGGGTTTTTAAGCCATCTTGTGCATATAATAAGTTCATTTGTGTCATTGGATTAACATTTAGGTCATTTTCGTCCTCCCTAGGCATATTCTTGTCCAATTAGGGTTTTTAACCAATCTTGTGCATCCAATAGGTGTGTTTGTGTCATTGGATGATCAATTAGGTCATTTTCGTCCTCCCTAGGCATATTCTTGTCCAGTTAGGGTTTTTAACCAATCTTGTGCATCCAATAGGTGTGTTTGTGTCATTGGATGTTCAATTAGGTCATTTTCGTCCTCCCTAGGCTTATTCTTGTCCAATTAGGGTTTTTAACCAATCTTGTGCATCCAATAAGTTTGTTTGTGTCATTGAATTAATATTTAGGTCATTTTCGTCCTCCCTAGGCATATTCTTGCCCAATTAGGATTTTTAACCAATCTTGTGCATCCAATAGGTGTGTTTGTACCATTGGATGATCAATTAGGTCATTTTTGTCCTCCATAGGCTTATTCTTGTCCAATTAGGGTTTTTAACCAATCTTGTGCTTCCAATAGGTGTGTTTGTGTCATTAGATGATCAATTAGGTCATTCTGGTCCCCCCTAGGCTTATTCTTGTCCAATTAGGGTTTTTAACCAATCTTGTGCATCCAATAGGTGTGTTTGTGTCATTGGATGATCAATTAGGTCATTTTCGTCCTCCCTAGGCTTATTCTTGTCCAATTAGGGTTTTTAACCAATCTTGTGCATCCAATAAGTTTGTTTGTGTCATTGAATTAATATTTAGGTCATTTTCGTCCTCCCTAGGCATATTCTTGTCCAATTAGGGTTTTTAACCACTTGTGCATCCAATAGGTGTGTTTGTGTCATTGGATAATCAATTAGTTCATTTTCGTCCTCCCTAGGCTTATTCTTGTCCAATTAGGGTTTTTAACCAATATTGTGCATCCAATAGGTGTGTTTGTGTCATTGGATGATCAATTAGGTCATTTTCGTCCTCCCTAAGCATATTCTTTTCCAATTAGGGTTTTTAACCAATCTTGTGCATCCAATAGGTGTGTTTGTGTCATTGGATGATCAATTAGGTCATTTTCGTCCTCCCTAGGCATGTTCTTGTCCAACTAGGGTTTTTAACCAATCTTGTGCATTCAATAGGTGTGTTTGTGTCATTGGATGATCAATTAGGTCATCTTCGTCCTCCCTAGGTTTATTCTTGTCCAATTAGGGTTTTTAACCAATCTTGTGCATCCAATAACTTTGTTTGTTTCATTATATTAATATTTAGGTCATTTTCGTCCTCCCTAGGCATATTCTTGTCCAATTAGCGTTTTTAACCAATCTTGTGCATCCAATAGGTGTGTTTGTGTCATTGGATGATCAATTAGGTCATTTTCGTCCTCCCTAGGCATATTCTTGTCCAATTAGGGTTTTTAACCAATCTTGTGCATCCAATAGGTGTGTTTGTGTCATTGGATGATCAATTAGGTCATTTTCGTCCTCCCTAGGCTTATTCTTGTCCAATTAGGGTTTTTAACCAATCTTGTGCATCCAATAAGTTCATTAGTGTCATTGGATGATCAATTAGGTCATTTTCGTCCTCCCTAGGCATGTTCTTGTCCAGCTAGGGTTTTTAACCAATCTTGTGCATCCAATAGGTGTGTTTGTGTCATTGGATGATCAATTAGGTCATTTTCGTCCTCCCTAGGCATGTTCTTGTCCAACTAGGGTTTTTAACCAATCTTGTGCATCCAATAGGTTTGTTTGTGTCATTGGATGATCAATTAGGTCATTTTCGTCCTCCCTAGGCTTATTCTTGTCCAATTAGGGTTTTTAACCAATCTTGTGCATCCAATAAGTTCATTTGTGTCATTGGATTAACATTTAGGTCATCTTCGTCATCCCTAGGCTTATTCTTGTCCAATTAGAGTTTTAAACCAATCTTGTGCATCCAAAAACTTTGTTTGTGTCATTGAATTAATATTTAGGTCATTTTCGTCCTTCCTAGGCATATTGTTGTCCAATTAGGGTTTTTAACCAATCTTGTGCATCCAATAGGTGTGTTTGTGTCATTGGATGATCAATTAGGTCATTTTCGTCCTCCCTAGGCTTATTCTTGTCCAATTAGGGTTTTTAAGCAATCTTGTGGATCCAATAAGTTCATTTGTGTCATTGGATTAACATTTAGGTCATTTTCGTCCTCCCTAGGCATATTCTTGTCCAATTAGGGTTTTTAACCAATCTTGTGCATCCAATAGGTGTGTTTGTGTCATTGGATGATCAATTAGCTCATTTTCGTCCTCCCTAGGCATATTCTTGTCCAGTTAGGGTTTTTAACCAATATTGTGCATCCAATAGGTGTGTTTGTGTCATTGGATGATCAATTAGGTCATTTTCGTCCTCCCTAGGCATATTCTTGTCCAATTAGGGTTTTTAACCAATCTTTTGCATCCAATAAGTTCATTAGTGTCATTGGATGATCAATTAGGTCATTTTCGTCCTCCCTAGGCATGTTCTTGTCCAACTAGGGTTTTTAACCAATCTTGTGCATCCAATAGGTGTGTTTGTATCATTGGATGATCAATTAGGTCATTTTCGTCCTCCCTAGGCATATTCTTGTCCAATTAGGGTTTTTAACCAATCTTGTGCATCCAATAAGTTGAGTTGTGTCATTGGATTAACATTTAGGTCATTTTCGTTCTCCATAGGCTTATTCTTGTCCAATTAGAGTTTTTAACCAATCTTGTGCATCCAAAAACTTTGTTTGTGTCATTGAATTAATATTTAGGTCATTTTCGTCCTCCCTAGGTATATTCTTGTCCAATTAGGGTTTTTAACCAATCTTGTGCATCCAATAGGTGTGTTTGTGTCATTGGATGATCAATGAGGTCATTTTCGTCCTCCCTAGGCTTATTCTTGTCCAATTAGGGTTTTTAACCAATCTTGTGCATCCAATAACTTCATTTGTGTCATTGGATGATCAATTAGGTCATTTTCGTCCTCCCTAGGCTTATTCTTGTCCAACTAGGGTTTTCAACCAATCTTGTGCCTCCAATAGGTGTGTTTGTGTCATTCGATGATCAATTAGGTCATTTTCGTCCTCCCTAGGCTTATTCTTGTCCAATTAGGGTTTTTAACCAATCTTGTGCATCCAATAAGTTCATTTGTGTTATTGGATTAACATTTAGGTCATATTCGTCCTCCCTAGGCATATTCTTGTCCAATTAGGGTTTTTAACCAATCATGTGCATCCAATAGGTGTGTTTGTGGCAATGGATGATCAATTAGGTCATTTTCGTCCTCCCTAGGCTTATTCTTGTCCAATTAGGGTTTTTAACCAATCTTGTGCATCCAATAGGTGTGTTTGTGTCATTGGATGATCAATTAGCTCATTTTCGTCCTCCCTTGACTTATTCTTGTCAAATTAGGGTTTTTAACCAATCTTGTGCATCCAATAACTTTGTTTGTGTCATTGAATTAATATTTAGGTCATTTTCGTCCTCCCTAGGCATATTCTTGTCCAATTAGGGTTTTTAACCAATCTTGTGCATCCAATAGGTGTGTTTGTGTCATTGGATGATCAATTAGGTCATTTTCGTCCTCCCTAGGCATATTCTTGTCCAATTAGGGTTTTTAACCAATCTTGTGCATCCAATAGGTGTGTTTGTGTCATTGGATGATCAATTAGGTCATTTTCGTCCTTTCTATACTTATTCTTGTCCAATTAGGGTTTTTAACCAATCTTGTGCATCCAATAAGTTCATTTGTGTCATTGGATGATCAATTAGGTAATTTTCGTCCTCCCTAGGCATATTCTTGTCCAACTAGGGTTTTTAACCAATCTTGTGCATCCAATAGGTGTGTTTGTGTCATTGGATGATCAATTAGGTCATTTTCGTCCTCCCTAGGCATATTCTTATCCAATTAGGGTTTTTAACCAATCTTGTGCATCCAATAAGTTCATTTGTGTCATTGGATTAACATTTAGGTCATTTTCGTCCTCCCTAGGCATATTCTTGTCCAATTAGGGTTTTTAACCAATCTTGTGCATCCAATAAGTTTGTTTTTTTCATTGAATTAATATTTAGGTCATTTTCGTCCTCCCTAGGCATATTCTTGTCCAATTAGGGTTTTTAACCAATCTTGTGCATCCAATAGGTGTGTTTGTGTCATTGGATGATCAATTAGGTCATTTTCGTCCTCCCTAGGCATAGTCTTGTCCAATTAGGGTTTTTAACGAATCTTGTGCATCCAATAGGTGTGTTTGTGTCATTGGATGATCAATTAGGTCATTTTCGTCCTGCCAAGGCTTATTCTTGACCAATTAGGGTTTTTAACCAATCTTGTGCATCCAATAGGTGTGTTTGTGTCATTGGACGATCAATTAGGTCATTTTCGTCCTCCCTAGGCATATTCTTGTCCAATTAGGGTTTTTAACCAATCTTGTGCATCCAATAAGTTTGTTTTTTTCATTGAATTAATATTTAGGTCATTTTCGTCCTCCCTAGGCATATTCTTGTCCAATTAGGGTTTTTAACCAATCTTGTGCATCCAATAGGTGTGTTTGTGTCATTGGATGATCAATTAGGTCATTTTCGTCCTCCCTAGGCATATTCTTGTCCAATTAGGGTTTTTAACCAATCTTGTGCATCCAATAGGTGTGTTTGTGTCATTGGATGATCAATTAGGTTATTTTCTTCCTCCCTATGCATATTCTTGTCCAATTAGGGTTTTTAACTAATCGTGTGCATCCGATAAGTTCATTTGTGTCATTGGATGATCAATTAGGTCATTTTCGTCCTCCCTAGGCATATTCTTGTCCAATTAGGGTTTTTAACCAATCTTGTGCATCCAATAGGTGTGTTTGTGTCATTGGATGATCAATTAGGTCATTTTCGTCCTCCCTAGGCATATTCTTGTCCAATTAGGGTTTTTAACCAATCTTGTGCATCCAATAGGTGTGTTTGTGTCATTGGATGATCAATTAGGTCATTTTCGTCCTCCCTAGGCATATTCTTGTCCAATTAGGGTTTTTAACCAATCTTGTGCATCCAATAGGTGTGTTTGTGTCATTGGATGATCAATTAGGTCATTTTCGTCCTCCATAGGCTTATTCTTGTCCAATAAGAGTTTTTAACCAATCTTCTGCATCCAATAAGTTGAGTTGTGTCATTGGATTAACATTTAGGTCATTTTCGTCCTCCCTAGGCTTATTCTTGTCCAATTAGGGTTTTTAACCAATCTTGTGCATCCAATAAGTTGAGTTGTGTCATTGGATTAACATTTAGGTCATTTTCGTCCTCCCTAGGCTTATTCTTGTCCAATTAGGGTTTTTAACCAATCCTGTGCATCCAATAGGTGTGTTTGTGTCATTGGATGATCAATTAGGTCATTTTCGTCCTCCATAGGCTTATTCTTGTCCAATTAGGGTTTTTAACCAATCTTGTGCATCCAATAGGTGAGTTTGTGTCATTGGATTACCATTTAGGTCATTTTCGTCCTCCCTAGGCTTATTCTTGTCCAATTAGGGTTTTTAACCAATCTTGTGCATCCAATAAGTTTGTTTGTGTCATTGAATTAATATTTAGGTCATTTTCGTCCTCCCTAGGCATATTCTTGTCCAATTAGGGTTTTTAACCAATCTTGTGCATCCAATAGGTGTGTTTGTGTCATTGGATGTTCAATTAGGTCATTTTCGTCCTCCCTAGGTTTATTCTTGTCCAATTAGGGTTTTTAACCAATCTTGTGCATCCAATAACTTTGTTTGTGTCATTGAATTAATATTTAGGTCATTTTCGACCTCCCTAGGCATATTCTTGTCCAATTAGGGTTTTTAACCAATCTTGTGCATCCAATAGGTGTGTTTGTGTCATTGGATGATCAATTAGGTCATTTTCGTCCTCCCTAGGCTTATTCTTGTCCAATTAGTGTTTTTATCCAATCTTGTGCATCCAATAGGTGTGTTTGTGTCATTGGATGATCAATTAGGTCATTTTCGTCCTCCCTAGGCATATTCTTGTCCAATTAGGGTTTTTAACCAATCTTGTGCATCCAATAGGTGTGTTTGTGTCATTGGATGATCAATTAGGTCATTTTCGTCCTCCCTACGCATATTCTTGTCCAATTAGGGTATTTAACGAATCTTGTGCATCCAATAGGTGTGTTTGTGTCATTGGATGATCAATTAGGTCATTTTCGTCCTCCCTAGGCTTATTCTTGTCCAATTAGGGTTTTTAACCAATCTTGTGCATCCTATAAGTTGAGTTGTGTCATTGGATTAACATTTAGGTCATTTTCGTCCTCCCTAGGCTTATTCTTGTCCAATTTGGGTTTTTAACCAATCTTGTGCTTCCAATAGGTGTGTTTGTGTCATTGGATGATCAATTAGGTCATTTTCGTCCTCCCTAGGCTTATTCTTGTCCAATTAGGGTTTTTAACCAATCTTGTGCATCCAAAAACTTTGTTTGTGTCATTGAATTAATATTTAGGTCATTTTCGTCCTCCCTAGGTATATTCTTGTCCAATTAGGGTTTTTAACCAATCTTGTGCATCCAATAGGTGTGTTTGTGTCATTGGATGATCAATTAGGTCATTTTCGTCCTGCCTAGGCTTATTCTTGTCCAATTAGGGTTTTTAACCAATCTTGTGCATCCAATAAGTTCATTAGTTTCATTGGATGATCAATTAGGTCATTTTTGTCCTCCCTAGGCATGTTCTTGTCCAACTAGGGTTTTTAACCAATCTTGTGCATCCAATAGGTGTGTTTGTGTCATTGGATGATCAATTAGGTCATTTTCGTCCTCCCTAGGCTTATTCTTGTCCAATTAGGGTTTTTAACCAATCTTGTGCATCCAATAATTTCATTTGTGTCATTAGATTAACATTTAGGTAATATCCGTCCTCCCTTGGCATATTCTTGTCCAATTAGGGTTTTTAACCAATCTTGTGCATCCAATAGGTGTGTTTGTGTCATTGGATGATCAATTAGGTCATTTTCGTCCTCCCTAGGCTTATTCTTGTCCAATTAGGGATTTTAACTAATCTTGTGCATCCAATAAGTTCATTTGTGTCATTGGATGATCAATTAGGTCATTTTCGTCCTCCCTAGGCTTATTCTAGTCCAACTAGGGTTTTTAACCAATCTTGTGCATCCAATAGGTGTGTTTGTGTCATTGGATGATCAATTAGGTCATTTTCGTCCTCCCTAGGCATATTCTTGTCCAATTAGGGTTTTTAACCAATCTTGTGCATCCAATAGGTGTGTTTGTGTCATTGGATGATCAATTAGGTCATTTTCGTCCTCCCTAGGCATATTCTTGTCCAATTAGGGTTTTTAACCAATCTTGTGCATCCAATAGGTGTGTTTGTGTCATTGGATGATCAAATAGGTCATATTCGTCCTCCCTAGGCTAATTCTTGTCCAATTAGGGTTTTTAACCAATCTTGTGCATCCGATAAGTTTGTTTGTGTCATTGAATTAATATTTAGGTCATTTTCGTCCTCCTTAGGCATATTCTTGTCCAATTAGGGTTTTTAACCAATCTTGTGCATTCAATTGGTGTGTTTGTATCATTGGATGATCAATTAGGTTATTGTCGTCCTCCCTAGGCTTATTCTTGTCCAATTAGGGTTTTTAACCAATCTTGTGCATCCAATAAGTTCATTTGTGTCATTGGATTAACATTTAGGTCATTTTCGTCCTCCCTAGGCATATTCTTGTCCAATTAGGGTTTTTAACCAATCTTGTGCATCCAATAGGTGTGTTTGTGTCATTGGATGATCAATTAGGTTATTTTCGTCCTCCCTAGGCTTATTCTTGTCCAATTAGGGTTTTTAACCAATCTTTTGCATCCAATAAGTTGAGTTGTATCATTGGATTAACATTTAGGTCATTTTCGTCCTCCCTAGGCATATTCTTGTCCAATTAGGGTTTTTAACCAATCTTGTGCATCCAATAGGTGTGTTTGTGTCATTGGATGATCAATTAGGTTATTTTCGTCCTCCCTAGGCTTATTCTTGTCCAATTAGGGTTTTTAACCAATCTTTTGCATCCAATAAGTTGAGTTGTCTCATTGCATTAACATTTAGGTCATTTTCGTCCTCCCTAGGCTTATTCTTTTCCAATTAGGAGTTTTAACCAATCTTGTGCATCCAATAAGTTTGTTTGTGTCATTGAATTAATATTTAGGTCATTTTCGTCCTCCCTAGGCATATTCTTGTCCAATTACGGTTTTTAACCAATCTTGTGCATCCAATAAGTTCATTTGTGTCATTGGATTAACTTTTATGTCATTTTCGTCCTCCCTAAACTTATTCTTGTCCAATTAGGAGTTTTAACCAATCTTGTGCATCCAATAAGTTTGTTTGTGTCATTGAATTAATATTTAGGTCATTTTCGTCCTCCCTAGGCATATTCTTGTCCAATTAGGGTTTTTAACCAATCTTGTGCATCCAATAGGTGTGTTTGTGTCATTGGATGATCAATTAGGTCATTTTCGTCCTCCCTAGGCTTATTCTTGCCCAATTAGGGTTTTTAACCAATCTTGTGCATCCAATAAGTTGAGTTGTGTCATTGGATTAGCATTTAGGTCATTTTCGTCCTCCCCAGGCTTATTCTTGTCCAATTAGGATTTTTAACCAATCTTGTGCATCCAATAAGTTCATTTGTGTCATTGGATGATCAATTAGGTCATTTTCGTCCTCCCTAGGCATATTCTTGTCCAATTAGGGTTTTTAACCAATCTTGTGCATCCAATAGGTGTGTTTGTGTCATTGGATGATCAATTAGGTCATTTTCGTCCTCCCTAGGCTTATTCTTGTCCAATTAGGGTTTTTAACCAATCTTGTGCATTCAATAAGTTGAGTTGTGTTATTGGATCAACGTTTAGGTCATTTTCGTTCTCCCTAGGCTTATTCTTGTCCAATTAGGGTTTTTAACCAATCTTGTGCATCCAATAAGTTCATTTGTGTTATTGGATTAACATTTAGGTCATATTCGTCCTCCCTAGGCATATTCTTGTCCGATTAGGGTTTTTAACCAATCTTGTGCATCCAATAGGTGTGTTTGTGTCATTGGATGATCAATTAGGTCATTTTCGTCCTCCCTAGGCATATTCTTGTCCAGTTAGGGTTTTTAACCAATCTTGTGCATCCAATAGGTGTCTTTGTGTCATTGGATGATCAATTAGGTCATTTTCGTCCTCCCTAGGCTTATTCTTGTCCAATTAGGGTTTTTAACCAATCTTGTGCATCCAATAAGTTCATTAGTGTCATTGGATGATCAATTAGGTCATTTTCGTCCTCCCTAGGCATGTTCTTGTCCAACTAGGGTTTTTAACCAATCTTGTGCATCCAATAGGTTTGTTTGTATCATTGGATGATCAATTAGGTCATTTTCGTCTTCCCTAGACATATTCTTGTCCAATTAGGGTTTTTAACCAATCTTGTGCATCCAATAAGTTGAGTTGTGTCATTGGATTAACATTTAGGTCATTTTCGTTCTCCCTAGGCTTATTCTTGTCCAATTAGGGTTTTTAACCAATCTTGTGCATCCAAAAACTTTGTTTGTGTCATTGAATTAATATTTAGGTCATTTTCGTCCTTCCTAGGCATATTGTTGTCCAATTAGGGTTTTTAACCAATCTTGTGCATCCAATAGGTGTGTTTGTGTCATTGGATGATCAATTAGGTCATTTTCGTCCTCCCTAGGCTTATTCTTGTCCAATTAGGGTTTTTAAGCAATCTTGTGGATCCAATAAGTTCATTTGTGTCATTGGATTAACATTTAGGTCATTTTCGTCCTCCCTAGGCATATTCTTGTCCAATTAGGGTTTTTAAGCAATCTTGTGCATCCAATAGGTGTGTTTGTGTCATTGGATGATCAATTAGGTCATTTTCGTCCTCCCTAGGCATATTCTTGTAAAATTAGGGTTTTTAACCAATCTTGTGCATCCAATAGGTATGTCTGTGTCATTGGATGATCAATTAGGTCATTTTCGTCCTCCCTAGGCATATTCTTGTCCAATTAGGGTTTTTAACGAATCTTGTGCATCCAATAGGTGTGTTTGTGTCATTGGATGATCAATTAGGTCATTTTCGTCCTCCCTAGGCTTATTCTTGTCCAACTAGGGTTTTTAACCAATCTTGTGCATCCAATAAGTTTGTTTGTGTCATTGAATTAATATTTAGGTCATTTTCGTCCTCCCTAGGCATATTCTTGTCCAATTAGGGTTTTTAACCAATCTTGTGCATCCAATAGGTGTGTTTGTGTCATTGGATGATCAATTAGGTCATTTTCGTCCTCCCTAGGCTTATTCTTGTCCAATTAGGGTTTTTAACCAATCTTGTGCATCCAATAAGTTTGTTTGTGTCATTGAATTAATATTTAGGTTATTTTCGTCCTTCCTATGCATATTCTTGTCCAATTAGGGTTTTTACCCAATCTTGTGCATCCAATAGGTCTGTTTGTGTCATTGGATGATCAATTAGGTTATTTTCGTCCTCCCTAGGCTTATTCTTGTCCAATTAGGGTTTTTAACCAATCTTGGGCATCCAATAAGTTCATTTGTGTCATTGCATTAACATTTAGGTCATTTTCGTCCTCCCTAGGCATATTCTTGTCCAATTAGGGTTTTTAACCAATCGTGTGTATCCAATAGGTGTGTTTGTTTCATTGGATTAACATTTAGGTCATTTTCGTCCTCCCTAGGCATATTCTTTTCCAATTAGGGTTTTTAACCAAAGTTGTGCATCCAATAAGTTCATTTGTGTCATTGGATGATCAATTAGGTCATTTACGTCCTCCCTAGGCATATTCTGGCATATTCTTGTCCAATTAGGGTTTTTAACCAATCTTGTGCATCCAATAGGTGTGTTTGTGTCATTGGATGATCAATTAGGTCATTTTCGTCCTCCCTAGGCTTATTCTTGTCCAATTAGGGTTTTTAACCAATCTTGTGCATCCAATAAGTTTGTTTGTGTCATTGAATTAATATTTAGGTCATTTTCGTCCTCCCAAGGTATATTCTTGTCCAATTAGGGTTTTTAACCAATCTTGTGCATCCAATAAGTTCATTTGTGTCATTGGATTAACATTTAGGTCATTTTCGTCCTCCCTAGGCATATTCTTGTCCAATTAGGGTTTTTAACCAATCTTGTGCATCCAATAGGTGTGTTTGTGTCATTGGATGATCAATTAGGTCATTTTCGTCCTCCCTAGGCATATTCTTGTCCAGTTAGGGTTTTTAACCAATCTTGTGCATCCAATAGGTGTGTTTACGTCATTGGATGATCAATTAGGTCATTTTCGTCCTCCCTAGGCTTATTCTTGTCCAATTAGGGTTTTTAAGCAATCTTGATCATCCAATAAGTTCATTTGTGTCATTGGATTAACATTTAGGTCATTTTCGTCCTCCCTAGGCATATTCTTGTCCAATTAGGGTTTTTAACCAATCTTGTGCATCCAATAGGTGTGTTTGTGTCATTGGATGATCAATTAGGTCATTTTCGTCCTCCCTAGGCATATTCTTGTCCAGTTAGGGTTTTTAACCAATCTTGTGCATCCAATAGGTGTGTTTGTGTCATTGTATAATATTTAGGTCATTTTCGTCCTCCCTAGGCATATTCTTGTCCAATTAGGGTTTTTAACCAATCTTGTGCATCCAATAGGTGTCTTTGTGTCATTGGATGATCAATTAGGTCATTTTTGTCCTCCCTAGGCTTATTCTTGTCCAATTAGGGTTTTTAACCAATCTTGTGCATCCAATAAGTTCATTTGTGTCATTGGATTAACATTTAGGTCATTTTCGTCCTCCCTTGGCATATTCTTGTCCAATTAGGGTTTTTAACCAATCTTTGCATCTAATAGGTGTGTTTGTGTCATTGGATGATCAATTAGGTCATTTTCGTCCTCCCTAGGCTTATTCTTGTCCAATTAGGGTTTTTAACCAATCTTGTGCATCCAATAGGTGTGTTTGTGTCATTGGATGATCAATTAGGTCATTTTTTTCCTCCCTAGGCTTATTCTTGTCCAATTAGGGTTTTTAACCAATCTTGTGCATCCAATAAGTTCATTTGTGTTATTGGATTAACATTTAGGTCATATTCGTCCTCCCTAGGCATATTCTTGTCCAATTAGGGTTTTTAACCAATCTTGTGCATCCAATAGGTGTGTTTGTGTCATTGGATGATCAATTAGGTCATTTTCGTCCTCCCTAGGCATATTCTTGTCCAGTTAGGGTTTTTAACCATTCTTTTGCATCCAATAGGTGTGTTTGTGTCATTGGATGATCAATTAGTTCATTTTCGTCCTCCCTAGGCTTATTCTTGTCCAATTAGGGTTTTTAACCAATCTTGTGCATCCAATAAGTTCATTAGTGTCATTGGATGATCAATTAGGTCATTTTCGTCTTCCCTAGGCATGTTCTTGTCCAACTAGGGTTTTTAACCAATCTTGTGCATCCAATAGGTGTGTTTGTGTCATTGGATGATCAATTAGGTCATTTTCGTCCTCCCTAGGCTTATTCTTGTCCTATTAGGGTTTTTAACCAATCTTGTGCATCCAATAAGTTTGTTTGTGTCATTGAATTAATATTTAGGACATTTTCGTCCTCCCTAGGCATATTCTTGTCCAATTAGGGTTTTTAACCAATCTTGTGCATCCAATAGGTGTGTTTGTGTCATTGGATGATCAATTAGGTCATTTTCGTCCTCCCTAGGCTTATTCTTGTCCAATTATGGTTTTTAACCAATCTTGTGCATCCAATAGGTGTGTTTGTGTCATTGGATGATCAATTTGGTCATTTTCGTCCTCCCTAGGCTTATTCTTGTCCAATTAGGGTTTTTAACCAATCTTGTGCATCCAATAGGTGTGTTTGTGTCATTGGATGATCAATTAGGTCATTTTTGTCCTCCCTTGGCTTATTCTTGTCCAATTAGGGTTTTTAACCAATCTTGTGCATCAAATAAGTTCATTTGTGTTATTGGATTAACATTTAGGTCATATTCGTCCTCCCTAGGCATATTCTTGTCCAATTAGGATTTTTAACCAATCTTGTGCATCCAATAGGTGTGTTTGTGTCATTGGATGATCAATTAGGTCATTTTCGTCCTCCCTAGGCATATTCTTGTCCAGTTAGGGTTTTTAACCAATCTTGTGCATCCAATAGGTGTGTTTGTGTCATTGGATGATCAATTAGGTCATTTTCGTCCTCCCTAGGCTTAGTCTTGTCCAATTAGGGTTTTTAACCAATCTTGTGCATCCAATAAGTTCATTTGTGTCATTGGATTAACATTTAGGTCATTTTCGTCCTCCCTAGGCATATTCTTGTCCAATTAGGGTTTTTAACCAATCTTGTGCATCCAATAGGTGTGTTTGTGTCATTGGATGATCAATTAGGTTATTTTCGTCCTCCCTAGGCTTATTCTTGTCCAATTAGGGTTTTTAACCAATCTTGTGCATCCAATAGGTGTGTTTGTGTCATTGGATGACCAATTAGGTCATTTTCGTCCTCCCTAGGCATATTCTTGTCCAATTAGCGTTTTTAACCAATCTTGTGCATCCATTAGGTGTGTTTGTGGCAATGGATGATCAATTAGGTCATTTTCGTCCTCCCTAGGCTTATTCTAGTCAAATTAGGGTTTTTAACCAATCTTGTGCATCCAATAGGTGTGTTTGTGTCATTGGATGATCAATTAGGTCATTTTCGTCCTCCCTAGGCTTATTCTTGTCCAATTAGGGTTTTTAACCAATCTTGTGCATCCAATAGGTGTGTTTGTGTCATTGGATGATCAATTAGGTCATTTTCGTCCTCCCTAGGCTTATTCTTGTCCAATTATGGTTTTTAACTAATCTTGTGCATCCGATAAGTTTGTTTGTGTCATTGAATTAATATTTAGGTCATTTTCGTCCTCCCTAGACATATTCTTGTCCAATTAGGGTTTTTAACCAATCTTGTGCATCCAATAGGTGTGTTTGTGTCATTGGATGATCAATTAGGTCATTTTCGTCCTCCCTAGGCTTATTCTTGTCCAATTAGGGGTTTTAACCAATCTTGTGCATCCAATAGGTTCATTTGTGTCATTGGATGATCAATTAGGTCATTTTCGTCCTCCCTAGGCATATTCTTGTCCAATTAGGGTTTTTAACCAATCTTGTGCATCCAATAGGTGTGTTTGTGTCATTGGATGATCAATTAGGTCATTTTCGTCCTCCCTAGGCTTATTCTTGTCCAATTAGGTTTTTTAACCGATCTTGTGCATCCAATAGGTGTGTTTGTGTCATTGGATGATCAATTAGGTCATTTTCGTCCTCCCTAGGCTTATTCTTGTCCAATTAGGGTTTTTAACCAATCTTGTGCATCCAATAAGTTTATTTGTGTCATTGGATTAACATTTAGGTCATTTCGTCCTCCCTAGGCATATTCTTGTCCAATTAGGGTTTTTAACCAATCTTGTGCTTCCAATAGGTGTGTTTGTGTCATTGGATGATCAATTAGGTCATTTTCGTCCTCCCTAGGCTTATTCTTGTCCAGTTAGGGTTTTTAACCAATCTTGTGCATCCAATAAGTTCATTTGTGTCATTGGATTAACATTTAGGTCATTTTCGTCCTCCCTAGGCATATTCTTGTCCAATTAGGGTTTTTAACCAATCTTGTGCATCCAATAGGTGTGTTTGTGTCATTGGATGATCAATTAGGTCATTTTCGTCCTCCCTAGGCTTATTCTTGTCCAATTAGGGTTTTTAACCAATCTTGTGCCTTCAATAGGTGTGTTTGTGCCATTGGATGAACATTTAGGTCATTTTCGTCCTCCCTAGGCATATTCTTGTCCAATTAGGGTTTTTAACCAATCTTGTGCATCCAATAGGTGTGTTTGTGTCATTGGATGATCAATTAGGTCATTTTCGTCCTCCCTAGGCTTATTCTTGTCCAATTAGGGTTTTTAACCAATCTTGTGCATCCAATAGGTGTGTTTGTGTCATTGGATGATCAATTAGGTCATTTTCATCCTACCTACACTTATTCTTGTCAAATTAGGGTTTTTAATCAATCTTGTGCATCCAATAACTTTGTTTGTGTCATTGAATTAATATTTAGGTCATTTTCGTCCTCCCTAGGCATATTCTTGTCCAATTAGGGTTTTTAACCAATCTTGTGCATCCAATAGGTGTGTTTGTGTCATTGGATGATCAATTAGGTCATTTTCGTCCTCCCTAGGCTTATTCTTGTCCAATTAGGGTTTTTAACCAATCTTGTGCATCCAATAGGTGTGTTTGTGTCATTGGATGATCAATTAGGTCATTTTCGTCCTCCCTAGGCTTATTCTTGTCCAATTAGGGTTTTTAACCAATCTTTGCATCCAATAACTTTGTTTGTGTCATTGAATTAATATTTAGGTCATTTTCGTCCTCCCTAGGCATATTCTTGTCCAATTAGGGTTTTTAACCAATCTTGTGCATCCAATAGGTGTGTTTGTGTCATTGGATGATCAATTAGGTCATTTTCGTCCTCCCTAGGCTTATTCTTGTCAATTTAGGGTTTTTAACCAATCTTGTGCATCCAATAAGTTCATTTGTGTCATTTGATTAATATTTAGGTCATTTTCGTCCTCCCTAGGCATATTCTTGTCCAATTATGGTTTTTAACCAATCTTGTGCATCCAATAGGTGTGTTTGTGTCATTGGATGATCAATTAGGTCATTTTCGTCCTCCCTAGGCTTATTCTTGTCCAATTAGGGATTTTAACCAATCTTGTGCATCCAATAAGATTGTTTGTGTCATTGAATTAATATTTAGGTCATTTTCGTCCTCCCTAGGTATATTCTTGTCCAATTAGGGTTTTTAACCAATCTTGTGCATCCAATAGGTGTGTTTGTGTCATTGGATGATCAATTAGGTCATTTTCGTCCTGCCTAGGCTTATTCTTGTCCAATTAGGGTTTTTAACCAATTTTGTGCATCCAATAAGGTCATTTGTGTCATTGGATTAACATTTAGGTCATTTTCGTCCTCCCTAGGCATATTCTTGTCCAATTAGGGTTTTTAACCAATCTTGTGCATCCAATAGGTGTGTTTGTGTCATTGGATGATCAATTAGGTTATTTTCGTCCTCCCTAGGCTTATTCTTGTCCAATTAGGGTTTTTAACCAATCTTGTGCATCCAATAAGTTGAGTTGTGTCATTGGATTAACATTTAGGTCATTTTCGTTCTCCCTAGGCTTATTCTTGTCCAATTAGGGTTTTTAACCAATCTTGTGCATCCAATAAGTTCATTTGTGTTATTGGATTAACATTTAGGTCATATTCGTCTTCCCTATGCATATTCTTGTCCAATTAGGGTTTTTAACCAATCTTGTGCATCCAATAGGTGTGTTTGTGTCATTGGATGATCAATTAGGTCATTTTCGTCCTCCCTAGGCATATTCTTGTCCAATTAGGGTTTTTAACCAATCTTGTGCATCCAATAGGTGTGTTTGTGTCATTGGATGATCAATTAGGTCATTTTCGTCCTCCCTAGGCTTATTCTTGTCCAATTAGGGTTTTTAACCAATCTTGTGCATCCAATAAGTTCATTAGTGTCATTGGATGATCAATTAGGTCATTTTCGTCCTCCCTAGGCATATTATTATCCAATTAGGGTTTTTAACCAATCTTGTGCATCCAATAAGTTTGTTTGTGTCATTGAATTAATATTTAGGTCATTTTCGTCCTCCCTAGGCATATTCTTGTCCAATTAGGGTTTTTAACCAATCTTGTGCATCCAATAGGTGTGTTTGTGTCATTGGATGATCAATTAGGTCATTTTCGTCCTCCCTAGGCATATTCTTGTCCAATTAGGGTTTTTAACCAATCTTGTGCATCCAATAGGTGTGTTTGTGTCATTGGATGATCAATTAGATCATTTTCGTCCTCCCTAGGCATATACTTGTCCAATTAGGGTTTTTAACCAATCTTGTGCATCCAATAGGTGTGTTTCTGTCATTGGATGATCAATTAGGTCATTTTCGTCCTCCCTAGGCATATTCTTGTCCAATTAGGGTTTTTAACCAATCTTGTGCATCCAATAGGTGTGTTTGTGGCAATGGATGATCAATTAGGTCATTTTCATCCTCCCTAGGCTTATTCTTGTCCAATTCGGGTTTTTAACCAATCTTGTGCATCCAATAGGTGTGTTTGTGTCATTGGATGATCAATTAGGTCATTTTCGTCCTCCCTAGGCTTATTCTTGTCCAATTAGGGTTTTTAACCAATCTTGTGCATCCAATAAGTTCATTTGTGTCATTGGATTAACGTTAAGGTCATTTTCGTCCTCCCTAGGCATATTCTTGTCCAATTAGGGTTTTTAACCAATCTTGTGCATCCAATAGGTGTGTTTGTGTCATTGGATGATCAATTAGGTTATTTTCGTCCTCCCTAGGCTTATTCTTGTCCAATTAGGGTTTTTAACTAATCTTGTGCATCCAATAAGTTCATTTGTGTCACTGGATGACCAATTAGGTCATTTTCGCCCTCCCTAGGCATATTCTTGTCCAATTAGGGTTTTTAACCGATCTTGTGCAATAAATAGGTGTGTTTGTGTCGTTGGATGATCAATTAGGTCATTTTCGTCCTCCCTAGGCATATTCTTGTCCAATTAGGGTTTTTAACCAATCTTGTGCATCCAATATGGGTGTTTGTGTCATTGGATGATCAATTAGGTCATTTTCGTCCTCCCTAGGCTTATTCTTGTCCAATTAGGGTTTTTAACCAATCTTGTGCATCCAATAGGTGTGTTTGTGTCATTGGATGATCAATTAGGTCATTTTCATCCTCCCTAGGCTTATTCTTGTCCAATTATGGTTTTTAACCAATCTTGTGCATCCGATAAGTTTGTTTGTGTCATTGAATTAATATTTAGGTCATTTTCGTCCTCCCTAGGCATATTCTTGTCCAATTAGGGTTTTTAACCAATCTTGTGTATCCAATAGGTGTGTTTGTGTCATTGGATGATCAATTAGGTCATTTTCGTCCTCCCTAGGCTTATTCTTGTCCAATTAGGCTTTTTAACCAATCTTGTGCATCCAATAGGTGTGTTTGTGTCATTGGATGATAAATTAGGTCATTTTCGTCCTCCCTAGGCTTATTCTTGTCCAATTAGGGTTTTTAACCAATCTTGTGCATCCAATAGGTGTGTTTGTGTCATTGGATGATCAATTAGGTCATTTTCGTCCTCCCTATGCATGTTCTGGTCCAACTAGGGTTTTTAACCAATCTTGTGCATCCAATAGGTGTGTTTGTGTCATTGGATGATCAATTAGGTCATTTTCGTCCTCCCTAGGCATATTCTTGTCCAGTTAGGGTTTTTAACCAATCTTGTGCATCCAATAGGTGTGTTTGTGTCATTGGATGATCAATTAGGTCATTTTCGTCCTCCCTAGGCTTATTCTTGTCCAATTAGGGTTTTTAACCAATCATGTGCATCCAATAGGTGAGTTTGTGTCATTGGATTAACATTTAGGTCATTTTCGTCCTCCCTAGGCTTATTCTTGTCCAATTAGGGTTTTTAACCAATCTTGTGCATCCAATAAGTTTGTTTGTGTCATTGAATTAATATTTAGGTCATTTTCGTCCTCCCTAGGCATATTCTTGTCCAATTAGGGTTTTTAACCAATCTTGTGCATCCAATAGGTGTGTTTGTGTCATTGGATGATCAAATAGGTTATTTTCGTCCTCCCTAGGCTTATTCTTGTCCAATTAGGGTTTTTAACCAATCTTGTGCATCCAATAAGTTCATTTGTGTTATTGGATTAACATTTAGGTCATATTCGTCCTACCTAGGCATATTCTTGTCCAATTAGGGTTTTTATGCAATCTTGTGCATCCAATAGGTGTGTTTGTGTCATTGGATGATCAATTAGGTCATTTTCGTCCTCCCTAGGCATATTCTTGTCCAATTAGGGTTTCTAACCAATCTTGTGCATCCAATAGGTGTGTTTGTGTCATTGGATGATCAATTAGGTCATTTTCGTCCTCCCTAGGCATATTCTTGTCCAGTTAGGGTTTTTAACCAATCTTGTGCATCCAATAGGTGTGTTTGTATCATTGGATGATCAATTAGGTCATTTTCGTCCTCCCTAGGCATATTCTTGTCCAATTATGGTTTTTAACCAATCTTGTGCATCCAATAAGTTGAGTTGTGTCATTGGATTAACATTTAGGTCATTTTCGTTCTACCTAGGCTTATTCTTGTCCAATTATGGTTTTTAACCAATCTTGTGCATCCAATAACTTTGTTTGTGTCATTGAATTAATATTTAG
>JBBPBR010000978.1:30771-62286 GCA_037974775.1 Cicer pinnatifidum
TATTCTTGTCCAATTAGGGTTTTTAACCAATCTTGTGCATCCAATAAGTTCATTTGTGTCATTGGATGATCAATTAGGTCATTTTCGTCCTCCCTAGGCTTATTCTTGTCCAACTAGGGTTTTAAACCTATCTTGTGCATCCAATAGGTGTGTTTGTGTCATTGGATGATCAATTAGGTCATTTTCGTCCTCCCTAGGCTTATTCTTGTCCAATTAGGGTTTTTAACCAATCTTGTGCATCCAATAAGTTGAGTTGTGTCATTGGATTAACATTTAGGTCATTTTCATTCTCCCTAGGCTGATTCTTGTCCAATTAGGGTTTTTAACCAATCTTGTGCATCCAATAGGTGTGTTTGTGTCATTGGATGATCAATTAGGTCATTTTCGTCCTCCCTAGGCTTATTCTTGTCCAATTAGGGTTTTTAACCAATCTTGTGCATCCAATAAGTTCATTTGTGTCATTGGATGATCAATTAGGTCATTTTCGTCCTCCCTAGGCAGGTTCTTGTCCAACTAGGGTTTTTAACCCATCTTGTGCATCCAATAGGTGTGTTTGTATCATTGGATGATCAATTAGGTCATTTTCGTCCTCCCTAGGCATATTCTTGTCCAATTATGGTTTTTAACCAATCTTGTGCATCCAATAAGTTGAGTTGTGTCATTGGATTAACATTTAGGTCATTTTCGTTCTACCTAGGCTTATTCTTGTCCAATTATGGTTTTTAACCAATCTTGTGCATCCAATAACTTTGTTTGTGTCATTGAATTAATATTTAGATCATTTTCGTCCTCCCTAGGCATATTCTTGTCCAATTAGGGTTTTTAACCAATCTTGTGCATCCAATAGGTGTCTTTTTGTCATTGGATGATCAATTAGGTCATTTTTGTCCTCCCTAGGCTTGTTCTTGTCCAATTAGGGTCTTTAAGCAATCTTGTGCATCAAATAAGTTCATTTGTGTCATTGGATTAACATTTAGGTCATTTTCGTCCTCCCTAGGCATATTCTTGTCCAATTAGGGTTTTAACCAATCTTGTGCATCCAATAGGTGTGTTTGTGTCATTGGATGATCAATTAGGTCATTTTCGTCCTCCATAGGCTTATTCTTGTCCAATTAGGGTTTTTAACCAATCTTGTGCATCCAATAAGTTCATTTGTGTCATTGGATGATCAATTAGGTCATTTTCGTCCTCCCTAGGCTTATTCTTGTCCAACTAGGGTTTTAAACCTATCTTGTGCCTCCAATAGGTGTGTTTGTGTCATTGGATGATCAATTAGGTCATTTTCGTCCTCCCTAGGCTTATTCTTGTCCAATTAGGGTTTTTAACCAATCTTGTGCATCCAATAAGTTGAGTTGTGTCATTGGATTAACATTTAGATCATTTTCGTTCTCCCTAGGCTTATTCTTGTGCAAATAGGGTTTTTAACCAATCTTGTGCATCCAATAAGTTCATTTGTGTTATTGGATTAACATTTAGGTCATATTCGTCCTCCCTAGGCATATTCTTCTCCAATTAGGGTTTTTAACCAATCTTGTGCATCCAATAAGTTCATTAGTGTCATTGGATGATCAATTAGGTCATTTTCGTCCTCCCTAGGCATGTTCTTTTCCAACTAGGGTTTTTAACCAATCTTGTGCATCCAATAGGTGTGTTTGTGTCATTGGATGATCAATTAGGTCATTTTCGTCCACCCTAGGCTTATTCTTGTCCAATTAGGGTTTTTAACCAATCTTGTGCATCCAATAAGTTCATTTGTGTTATTGGATTAACATTTAGGTCATATTCGTCCTCCCTAGGCATATTCTTGTCCAATTAGGGTTTTTAACCAATCTTGTGCATCCAATAGGTGTGTTTGTGTCATTGGATGATCAATTAGGTCATTTTCGTCCTCCCTAGGCATATTCTTGTCCAGTTAGGGTTTTTAATCAATCTTGTGCATCCAATAGGTGTGTTTGTGTCATTGGAATATCAATTAGGTCATTTTCGTCCTCCGTAGGCTTATTCTTGTCCAATTAGGGTTTTTAACCAATCTTGTGCATCCAATAGGTGTGTTTGTGTCATTGGATTAACATTTAGGTCATTTTCGTCCTCCCTAGGTATATTCTTGACCAATTAGGTTTTTTAACCAATCTTGTGCATCCAATAGGTGTGTTTGTGTCATTGGATAATCAATTTAGGTCATTTTCGTCCTCCCTAGGCATATTCTTGTCGAATTAGGGTTTTTAACCAATCTTGAGTTCAATAGGTGTGTTTGTGTCATTGGATGATCAATTAGGTCATTTTCGTCCTCCCTAGGCTTATTCTTGTCCAATTAGGGTTTTTAACCAATCTTGTGCATCCAATAAGTTCATTTGTGTCATTGGATGATCAATTAGGTCATTTTCGTCCTCCCTAGGCATATTCTTGTCCAATTAGGGTTTTTAACCAATCTTGTGCATCCAATAGGTGTGTTTGTGTCATTGGATGATCAATTAGGTCATTTTCGTCCTCCCTAGGCTTATTCTTGTCCAATTAGGGTTTTTAACCAATCTTGTGCATCCAATAAGTTCATTTGTGTCATTGGATTAACATTTAGGTCATTTTCGTCATCCGTAGGCATATTCTTGTCCAATTAGAGTTTTAGACCAATCTTGTTCATCCAATAGGTGTGTTTGTGTCATTGGATGATCAATTAGGTCATTTTCGTCCTCCCTAGGCTTATTCTTGTCCAATTAGGGTTTTTAACCAATCTTGTGCATCCAATAAGTTCATTTGTGTCATTGGATGATCAATTAGGTCATTTTCGTCCTCCCTAGGCTTATTCTTGTCCAACTAGGGTTTTTAACCAATCTTGTGCCTCCAATAGGTGTGTTTGTGTCATTAGATGAACATTTAGGTCATTTTCGTTCTCCCTAGGCATATTCTTGTCCAATTAGGGTTTTTAACCAATCTTGTGCATCCAATAGGTGTGTTTGTGTCATTGGATGATCAATTAGGTCATTTTCGTCCTACCTAGGCTTATTCTTTTCCAATTAGGGTTTTTAACCAATCTTGTGCATCCAATAAGTTCATTAGTGTCATTGGATGATCAATTAGGTCATTTTTGTCCTCCCTAGGCATGTTCTTGTCCAACTAGGGTTTTTAACCAATCTTGTGCATCCAATAGGTGTGTTTGTGTCATTGGATGATCAATTAGGTCATTTTCGTCCTCCCTAGGCTTATTCTTGTCCAATTAGGGTTTTTAACCAATCTTGTGCATCCAATAAGTTGAGTTGTGTCATTGGATTAAGATTTAGGTCATTTTCGTTCTCCCTAGGCTTATTGTTGTCCAATTAGGGTTTTTAACCAATCTTTTGCATCCAATAAGTTCATTTGTGTTATTGGATTAACATTTAGGTCATATTCGTCCTCCCTAGGCATATTCTTGTCCAATTAGGGTTTTTAACCAATCTTGTGCATCCAATAGGTGTGTTTGTGTCATTGGATGATCAATTAGGTCATTTTCGTCCTCCCTAGGCATATTCTTGTCCAATTAGGGTTTTTAACCAATCTTGTGCATCCAATAGGTGTGTTTGTGTCATTGGATGATCAATTAGGTCATTTTCGTCCTCCCTAGGCTTATTCTTGTCCAATTAGGGTTTTTAACCAATCTTGTGCATCCAATAAGTTCATTTGTGTCATTGGATTAACATTTAGATCATTTTCGTCCTGCCTAGGCATATTCTTGTCCAATTAGGGTTTTTAACCAATCTTGTGCATCCAATAGGTGTGTTTGTGTCATTGGATGATCAATTAGGTTATTTTCGTCCTCCCTAGGCTTATTCTTGTCCAATTAGGGTTTTTAACCAATCTTGTGCATCCAATAGGTGTGTTTGTGTCATTGGATGACCAATTAGGTCATTTTCGTCCTCCCTAGGCATATTCTTGTCCAATTAGGGTTTTTAACCAATCTTGTGCATCCAATAGGTGTGTTTGTGTCATTGGATGATCAATTAGGTCATTTTCGTCCTCCCTAGGCTTATTCTTGTCCAATTAGGGTTTTTAACCAATCTTGTGCATCCAATAAGTTCATTTGTGTCATTGGATGAAAAATTAGGTCATTTTCGTCCTCCCTTGGCATATTCTTCTCCAACTAGGGTTTTAAACCAATCTTGTGCATCCAATAGGTGTGTTTGTGTCATTGGATGATCAATTAGGTCATTTTCGTCCTCCCTAGGCTTATTCTTGTCCAATTAGGGTTTTTAACCAAACTTGTGCATCCAATAGGTGTGTTTGTTATATTGGATGATCAATTAGGTCATTTTCGTCCTCCCTAGGCTTATTCTTGTCCAATTAGGGTTTTTAACCAATCTTGTGCATCCAATAGGTGTGTTTGTGTCATTGGATGATCAATTAGGTCATTTTCGTCCTCTTTAGGCTTATTCTTGTCCAATTAGGGTTTTTAACCAATCTTGTGCATCCAATAGGTGTGTTTGTGTCATTGGATGATCAATTAGGTCATTTTCGTCCTCCCTAGGCATATTCTTGTCCAGTTAGGGTTTTTAACCAATCTTGTGCATCCAATAGGTGTGTTTGTGTCATTGGATGATCAATTAGGTCATTTTCGTCCTCCCTAGGCTTATTCTTGTCCAATTAGGGTTTTTAACCAATCTTGTGCATCCAATAAGTTCATTTGTGTCATTGAATTAACATTTAGGTAATTTTCGTCCTCCCTAGGCATATTCTTGTTTAATTAGGGTTTTTAACCAATCTTGTGCATCCAATAGGTGTGTTTGTGTCATTGGATGATCAATTAGGTCATTTTCGTCCTCCCTAGGCTTATTCTTGTCCAATTAGGGTTTTTAACCAATCTTGTGCATCCAATAAGTTCATTTGTGTCATTGGATTAACATTTAGGTCATATCCGTCCTCCCTAGGCATATTCTTGTCCAACTAGGGTTTTTAACCAATCTTGTGCATCCAATAGGTGTGTTTGTGTCAGTGGATGATCAATTAGGTCATTTTCGTCCTTCCTAGGATTATTCTTGTCCAATTAGGGTTTTTAACCAATCTTATGCATCCAATAAGTTCATTTGTGTTATTGGATTAACATTTAGGTCATATTCGTCCTCCCTAGGCATATTCTTGTCCAATTAGGGTTTTTAACCAATCTTGTGCATCCAATAGGTGTGTTTGTGTCATTGGATGATCAATTAGGTCATTTTCGTCCTCCCTAGGCATATTCTTGTCCAGTTAGGGTTTTTAACCAATCTTGTGCATCCAATAGGTGTGTTTGTGTCATTGGATGATCAATTAGGTCATTTTCGTCCTGCCTAGGCTTATTCTTGTCCAATTAGGGTTTTTAACCAATCTTGTGCATCCAATAGGTGTGTTTGTGTCATTGGATGATCAATTAGGTCATTTTCGTCCTCCCTAGGCTTATTCTTGTCCAATTAGGGTTTTTAACCAATCTTGTGCATCCAATAAGTTCATTTGTGTCATTGGATGATCAATTAGGTCATTTTCGTCCTCCCTATGCATATTCTTGTCCAACTAGGGTTTTAAACCAATCTAGTGCATCCAATAGGTGTGTTTGTGTCATTGGATGATCAATTAGGTCATTTTCGTCCTCCCTAGGCTTATTCTTGTCCAATTAGGGTTTTTAACCAATCTTGTGCATCCAATAGGTGTGTTTGTGTCATTGGATGATCAATTAGGTCATTTTCGTCCTCCCTAGGCTTATTCTATCCAATAAGTTCATTTGTGTCATTGGATGATCAATTAGGTCATTTTCGTCCTCCTTAGGCATATTCTTGTCCAACTAGGGTTTTTAACCAATCTTGTGCATCCAATAAGTTCATTTGTGTCATTGGATGATCAATTAGGTCATTTTCGTCCTCCCTAGGCATATTCTTGTCCAACTAGGGTTTTTAACCAATCTTGTGCATCCAATAGGTGTGTTTGTGTCATTGGATGATCAATTAGGTCATTTTCGTCCTCCCTAGGCTTATTCTTGTCCAATTAGGGTTTTTAACCAATCTTGTGCATCCAATAAGTTCATTAGTGTCATTGGATGATCAATTAGGTCATTTTCGTCCTCCCTAGGCAGGTTCTTGTCCAACTAGGGTTTTTAACCCATCTTGTGCATCCAATAGGTGTGTTTGTATTATTGGATGATCAATTAGGTCATTTTCGTCCTCCCTAGGCATATTCTTGTCCAATTATGGTTTTTAACCAATCTTGTGCATCCAATAAGTTGAGTTGTGTCATTGGATTAACATTTAGGTCATTTTCGTTCTACCTAGGCTTATTCTTGTCCAATTAGGGTTTTTAACCAATCTTGTGCATCCAATAACTTTGTTTGTGTCATTGAATTAATATTTAGATCATTTTCGTCCTCCCTAGGCATATTCTTGTCCAATTAGGGTTTTTAACCAATCTTGTGCATCCAATAGGTGTCTTTTTGTCATTGGATGATCAATTAGGTCATTTTTGTCCTCCCTAGGCTTATTCTTGTCCAATTAGGGTTTTTAAGCAATCTTGTGCATCAAATAAGTTCATTTGTGTCATTGGATTAACATTTAGGTCATTTTCGTCCTCCCTAGGCTTATTCTTGTCCAACTAGGGTTTTAAACCTATCTTGTGCCTCCAATAGGTGTGTTTGTGTCATTGGATGATCAATTAGGTCATTTTCGTCCTCCCTAGGCTTATTCTTGTCCAATTAGGGTTTTTAACCAATCTTGTGCATCCAATAAGTTGAGTTGTGTCATTGGATTAACATTTAGATCATTTTCGTTCTCCCTAGGCTTATTCTTGTCCAATTAGGATTTTTAACCAATCTTGTGCATCCAATAAGTTCATTTGTGTTATTGGATTAACATTTAGGTCATATTCGTCCTCCCTAGGCATATTCTTGTCCAATTAGGGTTTTTAACCAATCTTGAGCATCCAATAGGTGTGTTTGTGTCATTGGATGATCAATTAGGTCATTTTCGTCCTCCGTAGGCATATTCTTGTCCAATTAGGGTTTTTAACCAATCTTGTGCATCCAATAGGTGTGTTTGTGTCTTTGGATGATCAATTAGGTCATTTTCGTCCTCCCTAGGCTTATTCTTGTCCAACTAGGGTTTTAAACCTATCTTGTGCCTCCAATAGGTGTGTTTGTGTCATTGGATGATCAATTAGGTCATTTTCGTCCTCCCTAGGCATATTCTTGTCCAGTTAGGGTTTTTAACCAATCTTGTGCATCCAATAGGTGTGTTTGTGTCATTGGATGATCAATTAGGTCATTTTCGTCCTCCCTAGGCTTATTCTTGTCCAATTAGGGTTTTTAACCAATCTTGTGCATCCAATAAGTTCATTAGTGTCATTGGATGATTAATTAGGTCATTTTCGTCCTCCCTAGGCATGTTCTTCTCCAACTAGGGTTTTTAACCAATCTTTTGCATCCAATAGGTGTGTTTGTGTCATTGGATGATCAATTAGGTAATTTTCGTCCTCCCTAGGCTTATTCTTGTCCAATTAGGGTTTTTAACCAATCTTGTGCATCCAATAAGTTCATTTGTGTCATTGGATGATCAATTAGGTCATTTTCGTCCTCCCTAGGCATATTCTTGTCCAACTAGGGTTTTTAACCAATCTTGTGCATCCAATAGGTGTGTTTGTGTCATTGGATGATCAATTAGGTCATTTTCGTCCTCCCTAGGCTTATTCTTGTCCAATTAGGGTTTTTAACCAATCTTGTGCATCCAATAGGTGTGTTTGTGTCATTGGATGATCAATTAGGTCATTTTCGTCCTCCCTAGGCTTATTCCTGTCCAATTAGGGTTTTTAACCAATCTTGTGCATCCAATAGGTGTGTTTGTATCATTGGCTGATCAATTAGGTCATTTTCGTCCTCCCTAGGCTTATTCTTGTCCAATTATGGTTTTTAACCAATCTTGTGCATCCAATAGGTGTGTTTGTGTCATTGGATGATCAATTAGGTCATTTTCGTCCTCCCTAGGCATATTCTTGTCCAATTAGGGATTTAACCAATCTTGTGCATCCAATAGGTGTGTTTGTGTCATTGGAAGATCAATTAGGTCATTTTAGTCCTTCCTAGGCTTATTCTTGTCCAATTAGGGTTTTTAACCAATCTTGTGCATCCAATAGGTGTGTTTGTGTCATTGGATGATCAATTAGGTCATTTTCGTCCTCCCTAGGCTTATTCTTGTCCAATTAGGGTTTTTAACCAATCTTGTGCATCCAATAAGTTCATTTGTGTTATTGGATTAACATTTAGGTCATATTCGTCCTCCCTAGGCATATTCTTGTCCAATTAGGGTTTTTAACCAATCTTGTGCATCCAATAGGTGTGTTTGTGTCATTGGATGATCTATTAGGTTATTTTCGTCCTCCCTAGGCTTATTCTTGTCCAATTAGGGTTTTTAACCAATCTTGTGCATCCAATAGGTGTGTTTGTGTCATTGGATGATCAATTAGGTCATTTTCGTCCTCCCTAGGCTTATTCTTGTCCAATTAGGGTTTTTAACCAATCTTGTGCATCCAATAAGTTCATTTGTGTCATAGGATTAACAGTTAGGTTATTTTCGTCCTCCCTAGGCATATTCTTGTCCAATTAGGGTTTTTAACCAATCTTGTGCATCCAATAGGTGTGTTTGTGTCATTGGATGATCAATTAGGTCATTTTCGTCCTCCCTAGGCTTATTCTTGTCCAATTAGGGTTTTTAACCAATCTTGTGCATCCAATAAGTTCATTTGTGTCATTGGATTAACATTTAGGTAATTTTCGTCCTCCCTAGGGATATTCTTGTCCAATTAGAGTTTTAGACCAATCTTGTGCATCCAATAGGTGTGTTTGTGTCATTGGATGATCAATTAGGTTATTTTCGTCCTCCCTAGGCTTATTCTTGTCCAATTAGGGTTTTTAACTAATCTTGTGCATCAAATAAGTTCATTTGTGTCATTGGATGATCAATTAGGTCATTTTCGTCCTCCCTAGGCATATTCTTGTCCAATTATGGTTTTTAACCAATCTTGTGCATCCAATAGGTGTGTTTGTGTCATTGGATGATCAATTAGGTCATTTTCGTCCTCCCTAGGCTTATTCTTGTCCAATTAGGGTTTTTAACCAATCTTGTGCATCCAATAGGTGTGTTTGTGTCATTGGATGATCAATTAGGTCATTTTCGTCCTCCCTAGGCTTATTCTTGTCCAATTAGGGTTTTTAACCAATCTTGTGCATCCGATAAGTTTGTTTGTGTCATTGAATTAATATTTAGGTCATTTTCATCCTCCCTAGGCATATTCTTGTCCAATTAGGGTTTTTAACATATCTTGTGCATCCAATAGGTGTGTTTGTATCATTGGATGATCAATTAGGTTATTTTCGTCCTCCCTAGGCTTATTCTTG
This sequence comes from Cicer pinnatifidum, assembly GCA_037974775.1. NCBI lineage: Eukaryota > Viridiplantae > Streptophyta > Magnoliopsida > Fabales > Fabaceae > Cicer > Cicer pinnatifidum. The sequence continues at coordinate 40,145 of JBBPBR010000978.1, forward strand.
TCCAATTAGGGTTTTTAACCAATCTTGTGCATCCAATAGGTGTGTTTGTGTCATTGGATGATCAATTAGGTCATTTTCGTCCTCCCTAGGATTATTCTTGTCCAATTAGGGTTTTTAACTAATCTTGTGCATCCAATAGGTGTGTTTGTGTCATTGGATGATCAATTAGGTCATTTTCGTCCTCCCTAGGCTTATTCTTGTCCAATTAGGGTTTTTAACCAATCTTGTGCATGCAATAAGTTGATTTGTGTCACTGGATTAACATTTAGGTCATTTTCGTCCTCCCTAGGCATATTCTTGTCCAATTAGGGTTTTTAACCAATCTTGTGCATCTAATAGGTGTGTTTGTGTCATTGGATGATCAATTAGGTCATTTTCGTCCTCCCTAGGCATATTCTTGTCCAATTAGGGTTTTTAACTTATCTTGTGCATCCAATAGGTGTGTTTGTGTCATTGGATGATCAATTAGGTTATTTTCGTCCTCCTTAGGCATATTCTTGTCCAATTAGGGTTTTTAACCAATCTTGTGCATCCAATAGGTGTGTTTGTGTCATTGGATGATCAATTAGGTCATTTTCGTCCTCCCTAGGCTTATTCTTGTCCAATTAGGGTTTTTAACCAATCTTGTGCATCCAATAGGTGTGTTTGTGTCATTGGATGATCAATTAGGTCATTTTCGTCCTCCCTAGGCTTATTCTTGTCCAATTAGGGTTTTTAACCAATCTTGTGCATCCGATAAGTTTGTTTGTGTCATTGAAATAATATTTAGGTCATTTTCGTCCTCCCTAGGAATATTCTTGTCCAATTAGTGTTTTTAACCAATCTTGTGCATCCAATAGGTGTGTTTGTGTCATTGGATGATCAATTAGGTCATTTTCGTCCTCCCTAGGCATATTCTTGTCCAATTAGGGTTTTTTTCCAATCTTGTGCATCCAATAGGTGTGTTTGTGTCATTGGATGATCAATTAGGTCATTTTCGTCCTCCCTAGGCTTATTCTTGTCCAATTAGGGTTTTTAACCAATCTTGTGCATCCAATAGGTGTGTTTGTGTCATTGGATGATCAATTAGGTCATTTTCGTCCTCCCTAAGCTTATTCTTGTCCAATTAGGGTTTTTAACCAATCTTGTGCATCCAATAAGTTCATTTGTGTCATTGGATTAACATTTAGGTCATTTTCGTCCTCCCTAGGCATATTCTTGTCCAATTAGGGTTTTTAACCAATATTGTGCATCCAATAGGTGTGTTTGTGTCATAGGATGATCAATTAGGTCATTTTCGTCCTCCCTATGCTTATTCTTGTCCAATTAGGGTTTTTAACTAATCTTGTGCATCCAATAAGTTCATTTGATTCATTGGATGATCAATTAGGTCATTTTCGTCCTTCCTAGGCATATTCTTGTCCAACTAGGGTTTTTAACCAACCTTGTGCATCCAATAGGTGTGTTTGTGTCATTGGATGATCAATTAGGTCATTTACGTCCTCCTTAGGCTTATTCTTGTCCAATTAGGGTTTTTAACCAAACTTGTGCATCCAATAAGTTCATTTGTGTCATTGGATTAACATTTAGGTCATTTTCGTCCTCCCTAGGCATATTCTTGTCCAATTAGGGTTTTTAACCAATCTTGTGCATCCAATAGGTGTGTTTGTGTCATTGGATGATCAATTAGGTCATTTTCGTCCTCCCTAGGCTTATTCTTGTCCAATTATGGTTTTTAACCAATCTTGTGCATCCAATAAGTTCATTTGTGTCATTAAATGATCAACTAAGTCATTTTCGTCCTTCCTAGGCATATTCTTGTCCTACTAGGGTTTTTAACCAGTCTTGTGCATCCAATAGGTGTGTTTGTGTCAATGGATGATCAATTAGGTCATTTTCGTCCTCCCAAGGCTTATTCTTGTCCAATTAGGGTTTTTAACCAATCTTGTGCATCCAATAAGTTCATTTGTGTCATTGGATTAACATTTAGGTCATTTTCGTCCTCCCTAGGCATATTCTTGTCCAATTAGGGTTTTTAACCAATCTTGTGCATCCAATAGGTGTGTTTGTGTCATTGGATGATCAATTAGGTTATTTTCGTCCTCCCTAGGCTTATTCGTGTCCAATTAGGGTTTTTAACTAATCTTATGCATCCAATAAGTTCATTTGTGTCATTGGATGATCAATTAGGTCATTTTCGACCTTCCTAGGCATATCCTTGTCCAATTAGGGTTTTTAACCAATCTTGTGCATCCAATAGGTGTATTTGTGTCATTGGATGATCAATTAGGTCATTTTCTTCCTCCCTAGGCTTATTCTTGTCCAATTAGGGTTTTTAACCGATATTGTGCATCCAATAGGTGTGTTTGTGTCATTGGATTAACATTTAGGTCATTTTCGTCCTCCCTAGGCATATTCTTGTCCAATTAGGGTTTTTAACCAATCTTGTGCATCCAATAGGTGTGTTTGTGTCATTGGATGATCAATTAGGTCATTTTCGTCCTCCCTAGGCTTATTCTTGTCCAATTAGGGTTTTTAACCAAACTTGTTCATCCAATAAGTTCATTTGTGTCATTGGATTAACATTTAGGTCATTTTCGTCCTCCCTAGGCATATTCTTGTCCAATTAGGGTTTTTAACCAATCTTGTGCATCCAATAGGTGTGTTTGTGTCATTGGATGATCAATTAGGTCATTTTCGTCCTCCTTAGGCATATTCTTGTCCAATTAGGGTTTTTAACCAATTTTGTGCATCCAATAGGTGTGTTTGTGGCAATGGATGATCAATTAGGTCATTTTCGTCCTCCCTAGGCATATTCTTGTCCAATTAGGGTTTTTAACCAATCTTGTGCATCCAATAGGTGTGTTTGTGTCATTGGATGATCAATTAGGTCATTTTCGTCCTCCCTAGGCTTATTCTTGTCCAATAAGGGTTTTTAACCAATCTTGTCCATCCAATAAGTTGAGTTGTGTCATTGGATTAACATTTAGGTCATTTTCGTCCTCCCTAGGCATATTCTTGTCCAATTAGGGTTTTTAACCAATCTTGTGCATCCAATAGGTGTGTTTGTGTCATTGGATGATCAATTAGGTCATTTTCGTCCTCCCTAGGCTTATTCTTGTCCAATAAGGGTTTTTAACCAATCTTGTGCATCCAATAACTTTGTCTGTGTCATTGAATTAATATTTAGGTCATTTTCCTCCTCCCTAGGCATATTCTTGTCCAATTAGGGTTTTTAACCAATCTTGTGCATCCAATAGGTGTTTTTCTGTCATTGGATGATCAATTAGGTCATTTTCCTCCTCCCTAGGCTTATTCTTGTCCAATTAGGATTTTTAACCAATCTTGTGCATCCAATAAGTTCATTTGTGTCATTGGATTAACATTTAGGTCATTTTCGTCCTCCCTAGGCATATTCTTGTCCAATTAGGGTTTTTAACCAATCTTGTGCATCCAATAGGTGTGTTTGTGTCATTGGATGATCAATTAGGTCATTTTCGTCCTCCCTATGCTTATTCTTGTCCAATTAGGGTTTTTAACCAATCTTGTGCATCCAATAAGTTCATTTGTGTCATTGGATGAACATTTAGGTCATTTTCGTCCTCCCTGGGCATATTCTTGTCCAACTAGGGTTTTTAACCAATCTTGTGCATCCAATAGGTGTGTTTGTGTCATTGGATGATCAATTAGGTCATTTTCGTCATCCCTAGGCTTATTCTTGTCCAATTAGGGTTTTTAACCAATCTTGTGCATCCAATAAGTTCATTACTGTCATTGGATGATCAATTAGGTCATTTTCGTCCTCCCTAGGCAGGTTCTTGTCCAACTAGGGTTTTTAACCCATCTTGTGCATCCAATAGGTGTGTTTGTATCATTGGATGATCAATTAGGTCATTTTCGTCCTCCCTAGGCATATTCTTGTCCAATTATGGTTTTTAACCAATCTTGTGCATCCAATAAGTTGAGTTGTGTCATTGGATTAACATTTAGGTCATTTTCGTTCTACCTAGGCTTATTCTTGTCCAATTATGGTTTTTAACCAATCTTGTGCATCCAATAACTTTGTTTGTGTCATTGAATTAATATTTAGATCATTTTCGTCCTCCCTAGGCATATTCTTGTCCAATTAGGGTTTTTAACCAATCTTGTGCATCCAATAGGTGTCTTTTTGTCATTGGATGATCAATTAGGTCATTTTTGTCCTCCCTAGGCTTGTTCTTGTCCAATTAGGGTCTTTAAGCAATCTTGTGCATCAAATAAGTTCATTTGTGTCATTGGATTAACATTTAGGTCATTTTCGTCCTCCCTAGGCATATTCTTGTCCAATTAGGGTTTTAACCAATCTTGTGCATCCAATAGGTGTGTTTGTGTCATTGGATGATCAATTAGGTCATTTTCGTCCTCCATAGGCTTATTCTTGTCCAATTAGGGTTTTTAACCAATCTTGTGCATCCAATAAGTTCATTTGTGTCATTGGATGATCAATTAGGTCATTTTCGTCCTCCCTAGGCTTATTCTTGTCCAACTAGGGTTTTAAACCTATCTTGTGCCTCCAATAGGTGTGTTTGTGTCATTGGATGATCAATTAGGTCATTTTCGTCCTCCGTAGGCATATTCTTGTCCAGTTAGGGTTTTTAACCAATCTTGTGCATCCAATAGGTGTGTTTGTGTCATTGGATGATCAATTAGGTCATTTTCGTCCTCCCTAGGCTTACTCTTATCCAATTAGGGTTTTTAACCAATCTTGTGCATCCGATAAGTTTGTTTGTGTCATTGAATTAATATTTAGGTCATTTTCGTCCTCCCTAGGCATATTCTTGTCCAATTAGGGTTTTTAACCAATCTTGTGCATCCAATTAGTGTGTTTGTGTCATTGGATGATCAATTAGGTCATTTTCGTCCTCCCTAGGCTTATTCTTGTCCTATTAGGGTTTTTAACCAATCTTGTGCATCTAATAAGTTGAGTTGTTTCATTGAATTAATATTTAGGTCATTTTCGTCCTCCCTAGGCATATTCTTGTCCAATTAGGAGTTTTAACCAATCTTGTGCATCCAATAGGTGTGTTTGTGTCATTGGATGATCAATTAGGTCATTTTCGTCCTCCCTAGGCAGGTTCTTGTCCAACTAGGGTTTTTAACCCATCTTGTGCATCCAATAGGTGTGTTTGTATCATTGGATGATCAATTAGGTCATTTTCGTCCTCCCTAGGCATATTCTTGTCCAATTATGGTTTTTAACCAATCTTGTGCATCCAATAAGTTGAGTTGTGTCATTGGATTAACATTTAGGTCATTTTCGTTCTACCTAGGCTTATTCTTGTCCAATTAGGGTTTTTAACCAATCTTGTGCATCCAATAACTTTGTTTGTGTCATTGAATTAATATTTAGATCATTTTCGTCCTCCCTAGGCATATTCTTGTCCAATTAGGGTTTTTAACCAATCTTGTGCATCCAATAGGTGTCTTTTTGTCATTGGATGATCAATTAGGTCATTTTTGTCCTCCCTAGGCTTATTCTTGTCCAATTAGGGTTTTTAAGCAATCTTGTGCATCAAATAAGTTCATTTGTGTCATTGGATTAACATTTAGGTCATTTTCGTCCTCCCTAGGCATATTCTTGTCCAATTAGGGTTTTAACCAATCTTGAGCATCCAATAGGTGTGTTTGTGTCATTGGATGATCAATTAGGTCATTTTCGTCCTCCATAGGCTTATTCTTGTCCAATTAGGTTTTTTAACCAATCTTGTGCATCCAATAAGTTCATTTGTGTCATTGGATGATCAATTAGGTCATTTTCGTCCTCCCTAGGCTTATTCTTGTCCAACTAGGGTTTTAAACCTATCTTGTGCCTCCAATAGGTGTGTTTGTGTCATTGGATGATCAATTAGGTCATTTTCGTCCTCCGTAGGCATATTCTTGTCCAGTTAGGGTTTTTAACCAATCTTGTGCATCCAATAGGTGTGTTTGTGTCATTGGATGATCAATTAGGTCATTTTCGTCCTCCCTAGGCTTACTCTTATCCAATTAGGGTTTTTAACCAATCTTGTGCATCCGATAAGTTTGTTTGTGTCATTGAATTAATATTTAGGTCATTTTCGTCCTCCCTAGGCATATTCTTGTCCAATTAGGGTTTTTAACCAATCTTGTGCATCCAATTAGTGTGTTTGTGTCATTGGATGATCAATTAGGTCATTTTCGTCCTCCCTAGGCTTATTCTTGTCCTATTAGGGTTTTTAACCAATCTTGTGCATCCAATAAGTTGAGTTGTTTCATTGAATTAATATTTAGGTCATTTTCGTCCTCCCTAGGCATATTCTTGTCCAATTAGGGTTTTTAACCAATCTTGTGCATCCAATAGGTTTGTTTGTGTCATTGGATGATCAATTAGGTCATTTTCGTCCTCCCTAGGCTTATTCTTGTCCAATTAGGGTTTTTAAGCAATCTTGTGCATCCAATAAGTTCATTTGTGTCATTGGATTAACATTTAGGTCATTTTCGTCCTCCCTAGGCATATTCTTGTCCAATTAGGGTTTTTAACCAATCTTGTGCATCCAATAGGTGTGTTTGTGTCATTGGATGATCAATTAGGTTACTTTGATCCTCCCTAGGCTTATTCTTGTCCAATTAGGGTTTTTAACCAATCACCTGCATCCAATAAGTTCATTTGTGTCATTGGATTAACATTTAGGTCATTTTCGTCCTCCCTAGGCATATTCTTGTCCAATTAGGGTTTTTAACCAATCTTGTGCATCCAATAGGTGTGTTTGTGTCATTGGATGATCAATGTAGGTCATTTTCGTCCTCCCTAGGCATATTCTTGTCCAATTATGGTTTTTAACCCATCTTATTCATCCAGTAGGTGTGTTTGTGTCATTGGATGATCAATTTAGGTCATTTTCGTCCTCCCTAGGCATATTCTGGTCCAATTAGGTTTTTTAACCAATCTTGTGCATCCAATAGGTGTGTTTGTGTCATTGGATGATCAATTAGGTCATTTTCGTCCTCCCTAGGCTTATTCTTGTCCAATTAGGGTTTTTAACCAATCTTGTGCATCCAATAGGTGTGTTTGTGTCATTGGATGATCAATTAGGTCATTTTCTACCTCCCTAGGCTTATTCTTGTCCAACTAGGGTTTTTAACCAATCTTGTGCATCCAATAGGTGTGTTTGTGTCATTGGATGATCAATTAGGTCATTTTCGTCCTCCCTAGGCATATTCTTGTCCAACTAGGGTTTTTAACCAATCTTGTGCATCCAATAGGTGTGTTTGTGTCATTGGATGATCAATTAGGTCATTTTCGTCCTCCCTAGGCTTATTCTTGTCCAATTAGGGTTTTTAACCAATCTTGTGCATCCAATAAGTTCATTAGTGTCATTGGATGATCAATTAGGTCATTTTCGTCCTCCCTAGGCAGGTTCTTGTCCAACTAGGGTTTTTAACCCATCTTGTGCATCCAATAGGTGTGTTTGTATTATTGGATGATCAATTAGGTCATTTTCGTCCTCCCTAGGCATATTCTTGTCCAATTATGGTTTTTAACCAATCTTGTGCATCCAATAAGTTGAGTTGTGTCATTGGATTAACATTTAGGTCATTTTCGTTCTACCTAGGCTTATTCTTGTCCAATTAGGGTTTTTAACCAATCTTGTGCATCCAATAACTTTGTTTGTGTCATTGAATTAATATTTAGATCATTTTCGTCCTCCCTAGGCATATTCTTGTCCAATTAGGGTTTTTAACCAATCTTGTGCATCCAATAGGTGTCTTTGTGTCATTGGATGATCAATTAGGTCATTTTTGTCCTCCCTAGGCTTATTCTTGTCCAATTAGGGTTTTTAAGCAATCTTGTGCATCAAATAAGTTCATTTGTGTCATTGGATTAACATTTAGGTCATTTTCGTCCTCCCTAGGCATATTCTTGTCCAATTAGGGTTTTAACCAATCTTGTGCATCCAATAGGTGTGTTTGTGTCATTGGATGATCAATTAGGTCATTTTCGTCCTCCATAGGCTTATTCTTGTCCAATTAGGGTTTTTAACCAATCTTGTGCATCCAATAAGTGCATTTGTGTCATTGGATGATCAATTAGGTCATTTTCGTCCTCCCTAGGCTTATTCTTGTCCAATTAGGGTTTTTAACCAATCTTGTGCATCCAATAAGTTCATTTGTGTCATTGGATGATCAATTAGGTCATTTTCGTCCTCCCTAGGCATATTCTTGTCCAGTTAGGGTTTTTAACCAATCTTGTGCATCCAATAGGTGTGTTTGTGTCATTGGATGATCAATTAGGTCATTTTCGTCCTCCCTAGGCATATTCTTGTCCAATTAGGGTTTTTAAGCAATCTTGATCATCCAATAAGTTCATTTGTGTCATTGGATTAACATTTAGGTCATTTTCGTCCTCCCTAGGCATATTCTTGTCCAATTAGGGTTTTTAACCAATCTTGTGCATCCAATAGGTGTGTTTGTGTCATTGGATGATCAATTAGGTCATTTTCGTCCTCCCTAGGCTTATTCTTGTCCAATTAGGGTTTTTAACCAATCTTGTGCATCCAATAAGTTCATTTGTGTCATTGGATTTACATTGAGGTCATTTTCGTCCTCCCTAGGCATATTCTTGTCCAATTAGGGTTTTTAACCAATCTTGTGCATCCAATAGGTGTGTTTGTGTCATTGGATGATCAATTAGGTCATTTTCGTCCTCCCTAGGCTTATTCATGTTCAATTAGGGTTTTTAACCAATCTTGTGCATCCAATAGGTGTGTTTGTGTCACTGGATGATCAATTAGGTCATTTTCGTCCTCCCTAGGCTTATTCTTGTCCAATTAGGGTTTTTAACCAATCTTGTGCATCCAATAAGTTCATTAGTGTCATTGGATGATCAATTAGGTGATTTTCGTCCTCCCTAGGCATATTCTTGTCCAACTAGGGTTTTTAACCAATCTTGTGCATCCAATAGGTGTGTTTGTGTCATTGGATGATCAATTAGGTCATTTTCGTCCTCCCTAGGCTTATTCTTGTCCAATTAGGGTTTTTAACCAATCTTGTGCATCCAATAAGTTCATTTGTGTCATTGGGTGATCAATTAGGTCATTTTCGTCCTCCCTAGGCTTATTCTTGTCCAATTAGGGTTTTTAACCAATCTTGTGCATCCAATAAGTTGAGTTGTGTCATTGGATTAACATTTAGGTCATTTTCGTCCTCCCTAGGCTTATTCTTGCCCAATTAGGGTTTTTAACCAATCTTGTGCATCCAATAGGTGTGTTTGTGTCATTGGATTAACATTTAGGTCATTTTCGTCCTCCCTAGGCATATTCTTGTCCAATTAGGGTTTTTAACCAATCTTGTGCATCCAATAAGTTCATTTGTGTTATTGGATTAACATTTAGGTCATATTCGTCCTCCCTAGGCATATTCTTGTCCAATTAGGGTTTTTAACCAATCTTGTGCATCCAATAGGTGTGTTTGTGTCATTGGATGATCAATTAGGTCATTTTCGTCCACCCTAGGCTTATTCTTGTCCAATTAGTGTTTTTATCCAATCTTGTGCATCCAATAGGTGTGTTTGTGTCATTGGATGATCAAATAGGTCATTTTCGTCCTCCCTAGGCTTATTCTGGTCCAATTAGGGTTTTTAACCAATCTTGTGCATCCAATAAGTTCATTTGTGTCATTGGATTAACATTTAGGTCATTTTCGTCCTCCCTAGGCATATTCTTGTCCAATTAGGGTTTTTAACCAATCTTGTGCATCCAATAGGTGTGTTTGTGTCATTGGATGATCAATTAGGTCATTTTCGTCCTTTCTATGCTTATTCTTGTCCAATTAGGGTTTTTAACCAATCTTGTGCATCCAATAAGTTCATTTGTGTCCTTGGATGATCAATTATGTCATTTTCGTCCTCCCTAGGCATATTCTTGTCCAACTAGGGTTTTTAACCAATCTTGTGCATCCAATAGGTGTGTTTGTGTCATTGGATGATCAATTAGGTCATTTTCGTCCTCCCTAGGCTTATTCTTGTCCAATTAGGGTTTTTAACCAATCTTGTGCATCCAATAGGTGTGTTTGTGTCATTGGATGATCAATTAGGTCATTTTCGTCCTCCCTAGGCTTAGTCTTGTCCAATTAGGGTTTTTAACCAATCTTGTGCATCCAATAAGTTCATTTGTGTTATTGGATTAACATTTAGGTCATATTCGTCCTCCCTAGGCATATTCTTGTCCAATTAGGGTTTTTAACCAATCTTGTGCATCCAATAGGTGTGTTTGTGTCATTGGATGATCAATTAGGTCATTTTCGTCCTCCGTAGGCATATTCTTGTCCAGTTAGGGTTTTTAACCAATCTTGTGCATCCAATAGGTGTGTTTGTGTCATTGGATGATCAATTAGGTCATTTTCGTCCTCCCTAGGCTTACTCTTATCCAATTAGGGTTTTTAACCAATCTTGTGCATCCGATAAGTTTGTATGTGTCATTGAATTAATATTTAGGTCATTTTCGTCCTCCTTAGGCATATTCTTGTCCAATTAGGGTTTTTAACCAATCTTGTGCATCCAATTAGTGTGTTTGTGTCATTGGATGATCAATTAGGTCATTTTCGTCCTCCCTAGGCTTATTCTTGTCCGATTAGGGTTTTTAACCAATCTTGTGCATCCAATAAGTTGAGTTGTTTCATTGAATTAATATTTAGGTCATTTTCGTCCTCCCTAGGCATATTCTTGTCCAATTAGGGTTTTTAACCAATCTTGTGCATCCAATAGGTTTGTTTGTGTCATTGGATGATCAATTAGGTCATTTTCGTCCTCCCTAGGCTTATTCTTGTCCAATTAGGGTTTTTAACCAATCTTGTGCATCCAATAAGTTCATTTGTGTCATTGCATTAACATTTAGGTCATTTTCGTCCTCCCTAGGCATATTCTTGTCCAATTAGGGTTTTTAACCAATCGTGTGTATCCAATAGGTGTGTTTGTTTCATTGGATTAACATTTAGGTCATTTTCGTCCTCCCTAGGCATATTCTTTTCCAATTAGGGTTTTTAACCAAAGTTGTGCATCCAATAAGTTCATTTGTGTCATTGGATGATCAATTAGGTCATTTACGTCCTCCCTAGGCATATTCTGGCATATTCTTGTCCAATTAGGGTTTTTAACCAATCTTGTGCATCCAATAGGTGTGTTTGTGTCATTGGATGATCAATTAGGTCATTTTCGTCCTCCCTAGGCTTATTCTTGTCCAATTAGGGTTTTTAACCAATCTTGTGCATCCAATAAGTTCATTTGTGTCATTGGATTAACATTTAGGTCATTTTCGTCCTCCCTAGGCATATTCTTGTCCAATTAGGGTTTTAACCAATCTTGTGCATCCAATAGGTGTGTTTGTGTCATTGGATGATCAATTAGGTCGTTTTCGTCCTCCCTAGGCTTATTCTTGTCCAATTAGGGTTTTTAACCAATCTTGTGCATCCAATAAGTTCATTTGTGTCATTGGATGATCAATTAGGTCATTTTCGTCCTCCCTAGGCATATTCTTGTCCAACTAGGGTTTTTAACCAATCTTGTGCATCCAATAGGTGTGTTTGTGTCATTGGATGATCAATTAGGTCATTTTCGTCCTCCCTAGGCTTATTCTTGTCCAATTAGGGTTTTTAACCAATCTTGTGCATCCAATAAGTTGAGTTGTGTCATTGGATTAACATTTAGGTCATTTACGTTCTCCCAAGGCTTATTCTTATCCAATTAGGGTTTTTAACCAATCTTGTGCATCCAATAAGTTCATTTGAGTTATTGGACTAACATTTAGGTCATATTCGTCCTCCCTAGGCATATTCTTGTCAAATTAGGGTTTTTAACCAATCTTGTGCATCCAATAGGTGTGTTTGTGTCATTGGATGATCAATTAGGTCATTTTCGTCCTCCCTAGGCATATTCTTGTCCAGTTAGGGTTTTTAACCAATCTTGTGCATCCAATAGGTGTGTTTGTGTCATTGGATGATCAATTAGGTCATTTTCGTCCTCCCTAGGCTTATTCTTGCCCAATTATGGTTTTTAACCAATCTTGTGCATCCAATAAGTTGAGTTGTGTCATTGGATTAACATTTAGGTCATTTTCGTCCTCCCTAGGCTTATTCTTGCCCAATTAGGGTTTTTAACCAATCTTGTGCATCCAATAAGTTCATTTGTGTCATTGGATTAACATTTAGGTCATTTTCGTCCTCCTTAGGCATATTCTAGTCCAATTAGGGTTTTTAACCAATCTTTATGCATCCAATAGGTGTGTTTGTGTCATTGGATGATCAATTTGGTTATTTTCGTCCTCCCTAGGCTTATTCTTGTCCAATTAGGGTTTTTAACTAATCTTGTGCATCCAATAAGTTCATTTGTATCACTGGATGATCAATTAGGTCATTTTCGTCATCCCTAGGCATATTCTTGTCCAATTAGGGTTTTTAACCAATCTTGTGCATCCAATAGGTGTGTTTGTGTCATTGGATGATCAATTAGGTCATTTTCGTCCCCCTTAGGCTTATTCTTGTCCAATTAGGGTTTTTAACCAATCTTGTGCATCCAATAGGTGTGTTTGTGTCATTGGATGATCAATTAGGTCATTTTCGTCCTCCCTAGGCATATTCTTGTCCAATTAGGGTTTTTAACCAATCTTGTGCATCCAATAGGTTTGTTTGTTGCAATGGATGATCAATTAGGTCATTTTCGTCCTCCCTAGGCTTATTCTTGTCCAATTAGGGTTTTTAACCAATCTTGTGCATCCAATAGGTGTGTTTGTTTCATTGAATGATCAATTAGGTCATTTTCGTCCTCCCTAGGCTTATTCTTGTCCAATTAGGGTTTTTAACCAATCTTGTGCATCCAATAGGTGTGTTTGTGTCATTGGATGATCAATTAGGTCATTTTTGTCCTCCCTAGGCTTATTCCTGTCCAACTAGGGTTTTTAACCAATCTTGTGCATCCAATAAGTTCATTTGTGTCATTGGATGATCAATTAGGTCATTTTCGTCCTCCCTAGGCATATTCTTGTCCAACTAGGGTTTTTAACCAATCTTGTGCATCCAATAGGTGTGTTTGTGTCATTGGATGATCAATTAGGTCATTTTCGTCCTCCCTAGGCTTATTCTTGTCCAATTAGGGTTTTTAACAAATCTTTTGTATCCAATAAGTTCATTTGTGTCATTGGATGATCAATTAGGTCATTTTCGTCCTCCCTAGGCATATTCTTGTCCAACTAGGGTTTTTAACCAATCTTGTGCATCCAATAGGTGTGTTTGTGTCATTGGATGATCAATTAGGTCATTTTCGTCCTCCCTAGGCTTATTCTTGTCCAATTAGGGTTTTTAACCAATATTGTGCATCCAATAACTTTGTTTGTGTCATTGAATTAATATTTAGGTCATTTTCTTCTTCCCTAGGCATATTCTTGTCCAATTAGGGTTTTTAACCAATCTTGTGCATCCAATAGGTGTGTTTGTGTCATTGGATGATCAATTAGGTCATTTTCGTCCTCCCTAGGCTTATTCTTGTCCAATTAGGGTTTTTAACAAATCTTGTGCGTCCAATAAGTTCATTTGTGTCATTGGATGATCAATTAGGTCATTTTCGTCCTCCCTAGGCTTATTCTTGTCCAATTAGGGTTTTTAACCAATCTTGTGCATCCAATAGGTGTGTTTGTGTCATTGGATGTTCAATTAGGTCATTTTCGTCCTCCCTAGGCATATTCTTGTCCAATTAGGGTTTTTAACCAATCTTGTGCATCCAATAGGTGTGTTTGTGTCATTGGATGATCAATTAGGTCATTTTCGACCTGCCTAGGCTTAGTCTTGTCCAATTAGGGTTTTTAACCAATCTTGTGCATCCAATAAGTTGAGTTGTGTCATTGGATTAACATTTAGGTCATTTTCGTCCTCCCTAGGCTTATTCTTGTCCAATTAGGGTTTTTAACCAATCTTGTGCATCCAATAGGTGTGTTTGTGTCATTAGATGATCAATTAGGTTATTTTCGTCCTCCCTAGGGTTATTCTTGTCCAATTAGGGTTTTTAACCATTCTTGTGCATCCAATAAGTTCATTTGTGTCATTGGATTAACATTTAGGTCATTTTCGTCCTCCCTAGGCATATTCTTGTCCAATTAGGGTTTTTAACCAATCTTGTGCATCCAATAGGTGTGTTTGTGTCATTGGATGATCAATTAGGTCATTTTCGTCCTCCCTAGGCTTATTCTTGTCCAATTAGGGTTTTTAACCAATCTTGTGCATCCAATAACTTTGTTTGTGTCATTGAATTAATATTTAGGTCATATTCGTCCTCCCTAGGCTTATTCTTGTCCAATTAGGGTTTTTAACATATCTTGTGCATCCAATAGGTGTGTTTGTGTCACTAGATGATCAATTCGGTCATTTTCGTCCTCCGTAGGCATATTCTTGTCCAATTAGGGTTTTTAACGAATCTTGTGAATCCAATAAGTGTGTTTGTGTCATTGGATGATCAATTAGGTCATTTTTGTCCTCCCTAGGCTTATTCTTGTCCAATTAGGGTTTTTAACCAATCTTGTGCATCCAATAGGTGTGTTTGTGTCATTGGATGATCAATTAGGTCATTTTCGTCCTCCCTAGGCTTATTCTGGTCCAATTAGGGTTTTTAACTAATCTTGTGCATCCAATAAGTTCATTTGTGTCATTGGATGATCAATTAGGTCATTTTCGTCCTCCCTAGGCATATTCTTGTCCAACTAGGGTTTTTAACCAATCTTGTGCATCCAATAGGTGTGTTTGTGTCATTGGATGATCAATTAGGTCATTTTCGTCCTCCCTAGGCTTATTCTTGTCCAATTAGGGTTTTTAACCAATCTTGTGCATCCAATAGGTGTGTTTGTGTCATTGGATGATCAATTAGGATATTTTCGTCCTCCCTAGGCTTATTCTTGTCCAATCAGGGTTTTTAACCAATCTTGTGCATCCAATAGGTGTGTTTGTGTCATTGGATGATCAATTAGGTCATTTTCGACCTCCCTAGGATTATTCTTGTCCAATTAGGGTTTTTAACCAATCTTGTGCATCCAATAAGTTCATTTGTGTCATTGGATTAACATTTAGGTCATATTCGTCCTCCCTAGGCATATTCTTGTCCAGTTAGGGTTTTTAACCAATCTTATGCATCCAATAGGTGTGTTTGTGTCATTGGATGATCAATTAGGTCATTTTCGTTCTCCCTAGGCTTATTCTTGTCCAATTAGGGTTTTTAACCAATCTTGTGCATCCAATAAGTTCATTTGTGTTATTGGATTAACATTTAGGTCATATTCGTCCTCCCTAGGCATATTCTTGTCCAATTAGGGTTTTTAACCAATCTTGTGCATCCAATAGGTGTGTTTGTGTCATTGGATGATCAATTAGGTCATTTTCGTGCTCCCTAGGCATATTCTTGTCCAGTTAGGGTTTTTAACCAATCTTGTGCATCCAATAGGTGTGTTTGTGTCATTGGATGATCAATTAGGTCATTTTCGTCCTCCCTAGGCTTACTCTTGTCCAATTAGGGTTTTTAACCAATCTTGTGCATCCAATAAGTTCATTAGTGTCATTGGATGATCAATTAGGTCATTTTCGTCCTCCCTAGGCATATTCTTGTCCAGTTAGGGTTTTTAACCAATCTTGTGCATCCAATAGGTGTGTTTGTGTCATTGGATGATCAATTAGGTCATTTTCGTCCTCCCTAGGCTTACTCTTGTCCAATTAGGGTTTTTAACCAATCTTGTGCATCCAATAAGTTCATTAGTGTCATTGGATGATCAATTAGGTCATTTTCGTTCTCCCTAGGCATATTCTTGTCCAACTAGGGTTTTTAACCAATCTTGTGCATCCAATAGGTGTGTTTGTGTCATTGGATGATCAATTAGGTCATTTTCGTCCTCCCTAGGCTTACTCTTGTCCAATTAGGGTTTTTAACCAATCTTGTGCATCCAATAAGTTCATTAGTGTCATTGGATGATCAATTAGGTCATTTTCGTCCTCCCTAGGCATATTCTTGTCCAACTAGGGTTTTTAACCAATCTTGTGCATCCAATAGGTGTGTTTGTGTCATTGGATGATCAATTAGGTCATTTTCGTCCTCCCTAGGCTTATTCTTGTCCAATTAGGGTTTTTAACCAATCTTGTGCATCCAATAAGTTCATTAGTGTCATTGGATGATCAATTAGGTCATTTTCGTCCTCCCTAGGCAGGTTCTTGTCCAACTAGGGTTTTTAACCCATCTTGTGCATCCAATAGGTGTGTTTGTATTATTGGATGATCAATTAGGTCATTTTCGTCCTCCCTAGGCATATTCTTGTCCAATTATGGTTTTTAACCAATCTTGTGCATCCAATAAGTTGAGTTGTGTCATTGGATTAACATTTAGGTCATTTTCGTTCTACCTAGGCTTATTCATGTCCAATTAGGGTTTTTAACCAATCTTGTGCATCCAATAACTTTGTTTGTGTCATTGAATTAATATTTAGATCATTTTCGTCCTCCCTAGGCATATTCTTGTCCAATTAGGGTTTTTAACCAATCTTGTGCATCCAATAGGTGTCTTTTTGTCATTGGATGATCAATTAGGTCATTTTTGTCCTCCCTAGGCTTATTCTTGTCCAGTTAGGGTTTTTAAGCAATCTTGTGCATCAAATAAGTTCATTTGTGTCATTGGATTAACATTTAGGTCATTTTCGTCCTCCCTAGGCTTATTCTTGTCCAACTAGGGTTTTAAACCTATCTTGTGCCTCCAATAGGTGTGTTTGTGTCATTGGATGATCAATTAGGTCATTTTCGTCCTCCCTAGGCTTATTCTTGTCCAATTAGGGTTTTTAACCAATCTTGTGCATCCAATAAGTTGAGTTGTGTCATTGGATTAACATTTAGGTCATTTTCGTTCTCCCTAGGCTTATTCTTGTCCAATTAGGGTTTTTAACCAATCTTGTGCATCCAATAAGTTCATTTGTGTTATTGGATTAACATTTAGGTCATATTCGTCCTCCCTAGGCATATTCTAGTCCAATTAGGCTTTTTAACCAATCTTGTGCATCCAATAGGTGTGTTTGTGTCATTGGATGATCAATTAGGTCATTTTCGTCCTCCTTAGGCTTATTCCTATCCAATTAGGGTTTTTAACCAATCTTGTGCATCCAATAAGTTTGTTTGTGTCATTGAATTAATATTTAGGTCATTTTCGTCCTCCCTAGGCATATTCTTGTCCAATTAGGGTTTTTAACCAATCTTGTGCATCCAATAGGTGTGTTTGTGTCATTGGATGATCAATTAGGTCATTTTCGTCCTCCCTAGGCATATTCTTGTCCAATTAGGGTTTTTAACCAATCTTGTGCATCCAATAAGTTCATTAGTGTCATTGGATGATCAATTAGGTCATTTTCGTCCTCCATAGGCATATTCTTGTCCAATTAGGGTTTTTAACCAATCTTGTGCATCCAATAGGTGTGTTTGTGTCATTGGATGATCAATTAGGTCATTTTCATCCACCCTAGTCATGTTCTGGTCCAACTAGGGTTTTTAACCAATTTTGTGCATCCAATAGGTGTGTTTGTGTCATTGGATGATCAATTAGGTCATTTTCGTCCTCCCTAGGCTTATTCTTGTCCAATTAGGGTTTTTAACCAATCTTGTGCATCCAATAAGTTTGTTTGTGTCATTGAATTAATACTTAGGTCATTTTCGTCCTCCCTAGGCATCATCTTTTCCAATTAGGGTTTTTAACCAATCTTTTGCATCCAATAGGTGTGTTTGTGTCATTGGATGATCAATTAGGTCATTTTCATCCTCCCTAGGCTTATTCTTGTCCAATTAGGGGTTTTAACCAATCTTGTGCATCCAATAGGTGTGTTTGTGTCATTGGATGATCAATTAGGTCATTTTCGTCCTCCCTAGGCTTATTCTTGTCCAATTAGGGTTTTTAACCAATCTTGTGTATCCAATAAGTTTGTTTGTGTCATTGAATTAATATTTAGGTCATTTTCGTCCTCCCTAGGCATATTCTTGTCCAATTAGGGTTTTTAACCAATGTTGTGCATCTAATAGGTGTGTTTGTGTCATTGGATGATCAATTAGGTCATTTTCGTCCTCCCTAGGCTTATTCTTGTCCAATTAGGGTTTTTAACCAATCTTGTGCATCCAATAAGTTTGTTTGTGTCATTGAATTAATATTTAGGTCATTTTCGTCCTCCCTAGGCTTCATCTTGTCCAATTAGGGTTTTTAACCAATCTTTTGCATCCAATAGGTGTGTTTGTGTCATTGGATGATCAATTAGGTCATTTTCGTCCTCCCTAGGCTTATTCTTGTCCAATTAGGGTTTTTAACCAATCTTGTGCATCCAATAAGTTTGTTTGTGTCATTGAATTAATATTTAGGTCATTTTCGTCCTCCCTAGGCATATTCTTGTCCAATTAGGGTTTTTAACCAATCTTGTGCATCCACTAGGTGTGTTTGTGTCATTGGATCATCAATTAGGTCATTTTCGTCCTCCCTAGACTTATTCTTGTACAATTAGGGTTTTTAACCAATCTTGTGCATCCAATAAGTTAATTTGTGTCATTGGATTAACATTTAGGTCATTTTCGTCCTCCCTAGGCATATTCTTGTCCAATTAGGGATTTTAACCAATCTTGTGCATCCAATAGGTGTGTTTGTGTCATTGGATGATCAATTTAGGTCATTTTCGTCCTCCCTAGGCTGATTCTTGTCCAATTAGGGTTTTTAACCAATCTTGTGCATCCAATAGGTGTGTTTGTGTCATTGGATGATCAATTAGGTCATTTTCGTCCTCCCTAGGCTTATTCTTGTCCAATTAGGGTTTTTAACCAATCTTGTGCATCCAATAAGTTTGTTTGTGTCATTGAATTAATATTTAGGTCATTTTCGTCCTCCCTATGCATATTCTTGTTCAATTAGGGTTTTTAACCAATCTTGTGCATCCAATAGGTGTGTTTGTGTCATTGGATGATCAATTAGGTCATTTTCGTCCTCCCTAGGCTTATTCTTGTCCAATTAGGGTTTTTAACCAATCTTGTGCATCCAATAGGTGTGTTTGTGTCATTGGATTAACATTTAGGTCATATCCGTCCTCCCTAGGCATATTCTTGTCCAATTAGGGTTTTTAACCAATCTTGTGCATCCAATAGGTGTGTTTGTGTCAATGGATGATCAATTAGGTCATTTTCGTTCTTCCTAGGCTTATTCTTGTCTAATTAGGGTTTTTAACCAATCTTGTGCATCCAATAAGTTCATTTGTGTTATTGGATTAACATTTAGGTCATATTCGTCCTCCCTAGGCATATTCTTGTCCAATTAGGGTTTTTAACCAATCTTGTGCATCCAATAGGTGTGTTTGTGTCATTGGATGATCAATTAGGTCATTTTCGTCCTCCCTAGGCTTATTCTTGTCCAATTAGGGTTTTTAACGAATCTTGTACATCCAATAGGTGTGTTTGTGTCATTGGATGATCAATTAGGTCATTTTCGTCCTCCCTAGGCTTATTCTTGTCCAATTAGGGTTTTTAACCAATCTTGTGCATCCAATAAGTTGAGTTGTGTCATTGGATTAACATTTAGGTCATTTTCGTTATCCCTAGGCTTATTCTTGTCCAATTAGGGTTTTTAACCAATCTTGTGCATCCAATAAGTTGAGTTGTGTCATTGGATTAACATTTAGGTCATTTTCGTCCTCCCTAGGCTTATTCTTGTCCAATTAGGGTTTTTAACCAATCTTGTGTATCCAATAAGTTCATTTGTGTCATTGAATTAATATTTAGGTCATTTTCGTCCTCCCTAGGCATATTCTTGTCCAATTAGGGTTTTTAACCAATCTTGTGCATCCAATAGGTGTGTTTGTGTCATTGGATGATCAATTAGGTCATTTTCGTCCTCCCTAGGCATATTCTTGTCCAATTAGGGTTTTTAACCAATCTTGTGCAGCCAATAGGTGTGTTGTGTCATTGGATGATCAATTAGGTCATTTTCGTCCTCCCTAGGCATATTCTTGTCCAATTAGGGTTTTTAACCAATCTTGTGCATCCAATAGGTGTGTTTGTGTCATTGGATGATCAATTAGGTCATTTTCGTCCTCCCTAGGCATATTCTTGTCCAATTAGGGTTTTTAACCAATCTTGTGCATCCAATAGGTGTGTTTGTGTCATTGGATGATCAATTTGGTCATTTTCGTCCTCTCTAGGCTTATTCTTGTCCAATTAGGGTTTTTAACCAATCTTGTGCATCCAATAAGTTCATTTGTGTCATTGGATTAACATTTAGGTCATTTTCGTCCTCCCTAGGCATATTCTTGTCCAATTAGGGTTTTTAACCAATCTTGTGCTTCCCATAGGTGTGTTTGTGTCATTGGATGATCAATTAGGTCATTTTCGTCCTCCCTAGGCTTATTCTTGTCCAATTAGGGTTTTCAAACCAATCTTGTGCATCCAATAAGTTCATTTGTGTCATTGGATGATCAATTAGGTCATTTTCGTCCTCCCTAGGCATATTCTTGTCCAACTAGGGTTTTTAACCAATCTTGTGCATCCAATAGGTGTGTTTGTGTCATTGGATGATCAATTAGGTCATTTTCGTCATCCCTAGGCTTATTCTTGTCCAATTAGGGTTTTTAACCAATCTTGTGCATCCAATAAGTTCATTACTGTCATTGGATGATCAATTAGGTCATTTTCGTCCTCCCTAGGCAGGTTCTTGTCCAACTAGGGTTTTTAACCCATCTTGTGCATCCAATAGGTGTGTTTGTATCATTGGATGATCAATTAGGTCATTTTCGTCCTCCCTAGGCATATTCTTGTCCAATTATGGTTTTTAACCAATCTTGTGCATCCAATAAGTTGAGTTGTGTCATTGGATTAACATTTAGGTCATTTTCGTTCTACCTAGGCTTATTCTTGTCCAATTAGGGTTTTTAACCAATCTTGTGCATCCAATAACTTTGTTTGTGTCATTGAATTAATATTTAGATCATTTTCATCCTCCCTAGGCATATTCTTGTCCAATTAGGGTTTTTAACCAATCTTGTGCATCCAATAGGTGTCTTTTTGTCATTGGATGATCAATTAGGTCATTTTTGTCCTCCCTAGGCTTGTTCTTGTCCAATTAGGGTTTTTTAGCAATCTTGTGCATCAAATAAGTTCATTTGTGTCATTGGATTAACATTTAGGTCATTTTCGTCCTCCCTAGGCATATTCTTGTCCAATTAGGGTTTTAACCAATCTTGTGCATCCAATAGGTGTGTTTGTGTCATTGGATGATCAATTAGGTCATTTTCGTCCTCCATAGGCTTATTCTTGTCCAATTAGGGTTTTTAACCAATCTTGTGCATCCAATAAGTTCATTTGTGTCATTGGATGATCAATTAGGTCATTTTCGTCCTCCCTAGGCTTATTCTTGTCCAACTAGGGTTTTTAACCTATCTTGTGCCTCCAATAGGTGTGTTTGTGTCATTGGATGATCAATTAGGTCATTTTCGTCCTCCCTAGGCTTATTCTTGTCCAATTAGGGTTTTTAACCAATCTTGTGCATCCAATAAGTTGAGTTGTGTCATTGGATTAACATTTAGATCATTTTCGTTCTCCCTAGGCTTATTCTTGTCCAATTAGGATTTTTAACCAATCTTGTGCATCCAATAAGTTCATTTGTGTTATTGGATTAACATTTAGGTCATATTCGTCCTCCCTAGGCATATTCTTGTCCAATTAGGGTTTTTAACCAATCTTGTGCATCCAATAGGTGTGTTTGTGTCATTGGATGATCAATTAGGTCATTTTCGTCCTCCGTAGGCATATTATTGTCCAGTTAGGGTTTTTAACCAATCTTGTGCATCCAATAGGTGTGTTTGTGTCATTGGATGATCAATTAGGTCATTTTCGTCCTCCCTAGGCTTACTCTTATCCAATTAGGGTTTTTAACCAATCTTGTGCATCCGATAAGTTTGTTTGTGTCATTGAATTAATATTTAGGTCATTTTCGTCCTCCCTAGGCATATTCTTGTCCAATTAGGGTTTTTAACCAATCTTGTGCATCCAATTAGTGTGTTTGTGTCATTGGATGATCAATTAGGTCATTTTCGTCCTCCCTAGGCTTATTCTTGTCCTATTAGGGTTTTTAACCAATCTTGTGCATC
>JBBPBR010000978.1:73131-89239 GCA_037974775.1 Cicer pinnatifidum
CTCCCTAGGCTTATTCTTGTCCAATTAGGGTTTTTAACCAATCTTGTGCATCCAATAAGTTGAGTTGTGTCATTGGATTAACATTTAGGTCATTTTCGTTCTCCCTAGGCTTATTCTTGTCCAATTAGGGTATTTAACCAATCTTGTGCATCCAATAAATTCATTTGTGTTATTGGATTAACATTTAGGTCATATTCGTCCTCCCTAGGCATATTCTTGTCCAATTAGGGTTTTTAACCAATCTTGTGCATACAATAGGTGTGTTTGTATTATTGGATGATCAATTAGGTCATTTTCGTCCTCCCTAGGCATATTCTTGTCCAATTAGGGTTTTAAACCAATCTTGTGCATCCAATAAGTTGAGTTGTGTCATTGGATTAACATTTAGGTCATATTCGTCCTCCCTAGGCATATTCTTGTCCAATTAGGGTTTTTAACCAATCTTGTGCATCCAATAGGTGTGTTTGTGTCATTGGATGATCAATTAGGTCATTTTCGTCCTCCCTAGGCATATTCTTGTCCAGTTAGGGTTTTTAACCAATCTTGTGCATCCAATAGGTGTGTTTGTGTCATTGGATGATCAATTAGGTCATTTTCGTCCTCCCTAGGCTTACTCTTGTCCAATTAGGGTTTTTAACCAATCTTGTGCATCCAATAAGTTCATTAGTGTCATTGGATGATCAATTAGGTCATTTTCGTCCTCCCTAGGCATGTTCTTGTCCAACTAGGGTTTTTAACCAATATTGAGCATCCAATAGGTATGTTTGTGTCATTGGATGATCAATTAGGTCATTTTCGTCCTCCCTAGGCTTATTCTTGTCCAATTAGGGTTTTTAACCAATCTTGTGCATCCAATAAGTTTGTTTGTGTCATTGAATTAATATTTAGGTCATTTTCGTCCTCCCTAGACATATTCTTGTCCAATTAGGGTTTTTAACCAATCTAGTGCATCCAATAGGTGTGTTTGTGTCATTGGATGATCAATTAGGTCATTTTCGTCCTCCCTAGGCTTATTCTTGTCCAATTAGGGTTTTTAACCAATCTTGTGCTTCCAATAAGTGTGTTTGTGTCATTGGATGATAAATTAGGTCACTTTCGTCCTTCCTAGGCATATTCTTGTCCAATTTGGGTTTTTAACCAGTCTTGTGCATCCAATAGGTGTGTTTGTGTCATTGGATGATCAATTAGGTCATTTTCGTCCCCCCAAGGCTTATTCATGTCCAATTAGGGTTTTTAACCAATCTTGTGCATCCAATAAGTTCATTTGTGTCATTGGATTAACATTTAGGTCATTTTCGTCCTCCCTAGGCATATTCTTGTCCAATTAGGGTTTTTAACCAATCTTGTGCATCCAATAGGTGTGTTTGAGTCATTGTATGATCAATTAGGTTATTTGCGTCCTCCCTAGGCTTACTCTTGTCCAATTAGGGTTTTTAACCAATCTTTTCCATCCAATAGGTGTGTTTGTGTCATTGGATGATCAATTAGGTCATTTTCGTCCTCCCTAGGCTTATTCTTGTCCAATTAGGGTTTTTAACCAATCTTGTGCATCCAATAGGTGTGTTTGTGTCATTGGATGATCAATTAGGTCATTTTCGTCCTCCCTAGGCTTATTCTTGTCCAATTAGGGTTTTTAACCAATCTTGTGCATCCAATAACTTTGTTTGTGTCATTGAATTAATATTTTGGTCATTTTCGTCCTCCCTAGGCATGTTCTTGTCCAACTAGGGTTTTTAACCAATCTTGTGCATCCAATTGGTGTGTTTGTGTCATTGGATGATCAATTAGGTCATTTTCGTCCTCCCTAGGCTTATTCTTGTCCAATTAGGGTTTTTAACCAATCTTGTGCATCCAATAGGTGTGTTTGTGTCATTGGATGATCAATTAGGTCATTTTCGTCCTCCCTAGGCTTATTCTTGTCCAATTACGGTTTTTAACCAATCTTGTACATCTAATAAGTTCATTTTTGTCGTTGGATTAACATTTAGGTCATTTTCGTCCTCCCTAAACATATTCTTGTCCAATTAGGGTTTTTAACCCATCTTGTGCATCCAATAGGTGTGTTTGTGTCATTGGATGATCAATTAGGTCATTTTCGTCCTCCCTAGGCTTATTCTTGTCCAATTAGGGTTTTTAACCGATCTTGTGCATCCAATAGGTGTGTTTGTGTCATTGGATGATCAATTAGGTCATTTTCGTCCTCCCTAGGCTTATTCTTGTCCAATTTGGGTTTTTAACCAATCTTGTGCATCCAATAAGTTGAGTTGTGTCATTGGATTAACATTTAGGTCATTTCCGTCCTCCCTAGGCTTATTCTTGTCCAATTAGGGTTTTTAACCAATCTTGTGCATTCAATAAGTTCATTTGTGTCATTGGATTAACATTTAGGTCATTTTCGTCCTCCCTAGGCATATTCTTGTCCAATTAGGGTTTTTAACCAATCTTGTGCATCCAATAGGTGTGTTTGTGTCATTGGATGATCAATTAGGTTATTTTCGTCCTCCCTAGGCTTATTCTTGTCCAATTAGGGTTTTTAACCAATCTTGTGCTTCCAATAAGTTGAGTTGTGTCATTGGATTAACATTTAGGTCATTTTCGTTCTCCCTAGGCTTATTCTTGTCCAATTAGGGTTTTTAACCAATCTTGTGCATCCAATAAGTTCATTTGTGTTACTGGATTAACATTTAGGTCATATTCTTCTTCCCTAGGCATATTCTTGTCCAATTAGGGTTTTTAACCAATCTTGTGCATCCAATAGGTGTGTTTGTGTCATTGGATGATCAATTAGGTCATTTTCGTCCTCCCTAGGCATATTCTTGTCCAATTAGGGTTTTTAACCAATCTTGTGCATCCAATTGGGGTGTTTGTGGCAAAGGATGATCAATTAGGTCATTTTCGTCCTCCCTAGGCTTATTCTTGTCCAATTAGGGTTTTTAACCAATCTTGTGCATCCAATAGGTGTGTTTGTGTCATTGGATGATCAATTAGGTCATTTTCGTCCTCCCTAGGCTTATTCTTGTCCAATTAGGGTTTTTAACCAATCTTGTGCATCGAATGAGTTCATTTGTGTCATTCGATGATCAATTAGGTCATTTTCGTCCTCCCTAGGCTTATTCTTGTCCAATTAGGGTTTTTAACCAATCTTGTGCATCCAATAGGTGTGTTTGTGTCATTGGATGATCAATTAGGTCATTTTCGTCCTCCCTAGGCTTATTCTTGTCCAATTAGGGTTTTTACCCAATCTTGTACATCCAACAAATTTGTTAATGTCATTGAATTAATATTTAGGTCATTTTCGTCCTCCCTAGGCATATTCTTGTTTAATTAGGGTTTTTAACCAACCTTGTGCATCCAATAGGTGTGTTTATGTCATTGGATGATCAATTAGGTCATTTTCGTCCTCCCTAGGCCTATTCTTGTCCAATTAGGGTTTTTAACCAATCTTGTGCATCCAATAGGTGTGTTTGTGGCAATGGATGATCAATTAGGTCATTTTCGTCCTCCCTAGGCATATTCTTGTCCAATTAGGGTTTTTAACCAATCTTGTGCATCCAATAGGTGTGTTTGTGTCATTGGATGATCAATTAGGTCATTTTCGTCCTCCCTAGGCATATTCTTGTCCAATTAGGGTTTTTATACAATCTTGTGCATCCAATAGGTGTGTTTGTGGCAATGGATGATCAATTAGGTCATTTTCGTCATTCCTAGGCTTATTCTTGTCCAATTAGGGTTTTTAACCAATCTTGTGCATCCAATAACTTTGTTTGTGTCATTGAATTAATATTTAGGTCATTTTCGTCCTCCCTAGGCATATTCTTGTCCAATTAGGGTTTTTAACCCATCTTGTGCATCCAATAGGTGTGTTTGTGTCATTGGATGATCAATTAGGTCATTTTCGTCCTCCCTAGGCTTATTCTTGTCCAATTAGGGTTTTTAACCAATCTTGTGCATCCAATAAGTTCATTTGTGTCATTGGATGATCAATTAGGTCTTTTTCGTCCTCCCTAGGCATATTCTTGTCCAACTAGGGTTTTTAACCAATCTTGTGCTTCCAATAGGTGTGTTTGTGTCATTGGATGATCAATTAGGTCATTTTCATCCTCACTGGGCTTATTCTTGTCCAATTAGGGTTTTTAACCAATCTTGTGCATCCAATAGATGTGTTTGTGTCATTGGATGATCAATTAGGTCATTTTCGTCCTCTCTAGGCTTATTCTTGTCCAATTAGGGTTTTTAACCAATCTTGTGCATCCAATAAGTTCATTTGTGTCATTGGATGATCAATTAGGTCATTTTCGTCCTCCCTAGGCTTATTCTTGTCCAATTAGGGTTTTTAACCAATCTTGTGCATCCAATAGGTGTGTTTGTGTCATTGGATGATCAATTAGGTCATTTTCGTCCTCCCTAGGCTTATTCTTGTCCATTTAGGGTTTTTAACCAATCTTGTGCATCCAATAGGTGTGTTTGTGTCATTGGATGATCGATTAGGTCATTTTCGTCCTCCCTTGACTTATTCTTGTCAAATTAGGGTTTTTAACCAATCTTGTGCATCCAATAACTTTGTTTGTGTCATTGAATTAATATTTATGTCATTTTCGTCCTCTCTAGGCATATTCTTGTCCAATTAGGGTTTTTAGCCAATCTTGTGCATCCAATAGGTGTGTTTGTGTCATTGGATGATCAATTAGGTCATTTTCCTCCTCCCTATGCATATTCTTGTCCAATTAGGGTTTTTAACCAATCTTGTGCATCCAATAGGTGTGTTTGTGTCATTGGATGATCAATTAGGTCATTTTCGTCCTCCCTAGGCTTATTCTTGTCCAATTAGGGTTTTTAACCAATCTTGTGCATCAAATAAGTTCATTAGTGTCATTGGATGATCAATTAGGTCATTTTCGTCCTCCCTAGGCATGTTCTTGTCCAACTAGGGTTTTTAACCAATCTTGTGCATCCAATAGGTGTGTTTGTGTCATTGGATGATCAATTAGGTAATTTTCGTCGTCCCTAGGCTTATTCTTGTCCAATTAGGGTTTTAACCAATCTTGTGCATCAAATAAGTTCATTAGTGTCATTGGATGATCAATTAGGTCATTTTCGTCCTCCCTAGGCATGTTCTTGTCCAACTAGGGTTTTTAACCAATCTTGTGCATCCAATAGGTGTGTTTGTGTCATTGGATGATCAATTAGGTCATTTTCGTCCTCCCTAGGCTTATTCTTGTCCAATTAGGGTTTTTAACCAATCTTGTGCATCCAATAAGTTTGTTTGTGTCATTGAATTAATATTTAGGTCATTTTCGTCCTCCCTAGACATGTTCTTGTCCAATTAGGGTTTTTAACCAATCTTGTGCATCCAATAGGTGTGTTTGTGTCATTGGATGATCAATTTGGTTATTTTCGTCCTCCCTAGGCTTATTCTTGTCCAATTAGGGTTTTTAACCAATCTTGTGAATCCAATAAGTTCATTTGTGTCATTGGATTAACATTTAGGTCATTTTCATCCTCCCTAGGCATATTCTTGTCCAATTAGGGTTTTTAACCAATCTTGTGCATCCAATAGGTGTGTTTGTGTCATTGGATGATCAATTAGGTTATTTTCGTCCTCCCTAGGCTTATTCTTGTCCAATTAGGGTTTTAACCAATCTTGAGCATCCAATAGGTGTGTTTGTGTCATTGGAAGATCAATTAGGTCATTTTCGTCCTCCCTAGGCTTATTCTTGTCCAATAAGGGTTTTTAACCAATCTTGTGCATCCAACAAGTTCATTTGTGTCATTGGATGATCAATTAGGTCATTTTCGTCCTCCCTAGGCTTATTCATGTCCAATTAGGGTTTTTAACCAATCTTGTGCATCCAATAAGTTCATTTGTGTCATTGGATTAACATTTAGGTCATTTTCGTCCTCCCTAGGCATATTCTTGTCCAATTAGGGTTTTTAACCAATCTTGTGCTTCCAATAGGCGTGTTTGTGACATTGGATGATCAATTAGGTCATTTCCGTCCTCCCTAGGCTTATTCTTGTCCAATTAGTGTTTTTAACCAATCTTGTGCATCCAATAAGTTTGTTTATGTCATTGAATTAATATTTAGGTCATTTTCGTCCTCCCTAGGCATATTCTTGTCCAATTAGGGTTTTTAACAAATCTTGTGCATCCAATAGGTGTGTTTGTGTCATTGGATGATCAATTAGGTCATTTTCGTCCTCCCTAGGAATATTCTTGTCCAATTAGGGT
Organism: Cicer pinnatifidum; assembly: GCA_037974775.1. NCBI lineage: Eukaryota > Viridiplantae > Streptophyta > Magnoliopsida > Fabales > Fabaceae > Cicer > Cicer pinnatifidum. Next base: position 79,361 of record JBBPBR010000978.1, read on the forward strand.
TTTTAACCAATCTTGTGCATCCAATAAGTTCATTTGTGTCATTGGATTAACATTTAGGTCATTTTCGTCCTCCCTAGGCATATTCTTGTCCAATTAGGGTTTTTAACCAATCTTGTGCTTCCAATAGGTCTGTTTGTGTCATTGGATGATCAATTAGGTCATTTTCGTCCTCCCTTGGCTTATTCTTGTCCAATTAGGGTTTTTAACCAATCTTGTGCATCCAACAAGTTTGTTTATGTCATTGAATTAATATTTAGGTCATTTTCGTCCTCCCTAGGCATATTCTTGTCCAATTAGGGTTTTTAACCAATCTTGTGCATCCAATAGGTGTGTTTGTGTCATTGGATGATCAATTAGGTCATTTTCGTCCTCCCTAGGCATATTCTTGTCCAATTAGGGTTTTTAACCAATCTTGTGCATCCAATAGGTGTGTTTGTGGGAATGGATGATCAATTTGGTCATTTTCGTCCTCCCTAGGCTTATTCTTGTCCAATTAGGGTTTTTAACCAATCTTGTGCATCCAATAGGTGTGTTTGTGTCATTGGATGATCAATTAGGTCATTTTCGTCCTCCCTAGGCCTATTCTTGTCCAATTAGGTTTTAAACCAATCTTGTGCTTCCAATAGGTGTGTTTGTGTCATTGGATGATCAATTAGGTCATTTTCGTCCTCCCTAGGCATATTCTTGTCCAATTAGGGTTTTTAACCAATCTTGTGCATCCAATAGGTGTGTTTGTGTCATTGGATGATCAATTAGGTCATTTTCGTCCTCCCTAGGCATATTCTTGTCCAATTAGGGTTTTTAACCAATTTTGGGCATCCAATAGGTGTGTTTGTGTCATTGGATGATCAATTAGGTCATTTTCGTCCTCCCTAGGCATGTTCTTGTCCAACTAGGGTTTTTAACCAATCTTGTGCATCCAATAGGTGTGTTTGTGTCATTGGATGATCAATTAGGTCATTTTCGTCCTCCCTAGGCTTATTCTTGTCCAATTAGGGTTTTTAACCAATCTTGTGCATCCAATAAGTTTGTTTGTGTCATTGAATTAATATTTAGGTCATTTTCGTCCTCCCAAGGCATATCCTTCTCGAATTAGGGTTTTTAACCAATCTTGTGCATCCAATAGGTGTGTTTGTGTCATTGGATGATCAATTAGGTCATTTTCGTCCTCCCTAGGCTTATTCTTGTCCAATTATGGTTTTTAACCAATCTTGTGCATCCAATAGGTGTGTTTGTGTCATTGGATGATCAATTAGGTCATTTTCGTCCTCCCTAGGCTTATTCTTGTCCAATTAGGGTTTTTAACCAATCTTGTGTATTCAATAACTTTGTTTGTGTCATTGAATTAATATTTAGGTCATTTTCGTCCTCCCTAGGCATATTCTTGTCCAATTAGGGTTTTTAACCAATCTTGTGCATCCAATAGGTGTGTTTGTGTCATTGGATGATCAATTAGGTCATTTTCGTCCTTCCTAGGCTTATTCTTGTCCCATTAGGGTTTTTAACCAATCTTGTGCATCCAATAAGTTCATTTGTGTCATTGGATTAACATTTAGGTCATTTTCGTCCTCCCTAGGCATATTCTTGTCCAATTAGGGTTTTTAACCAATCTTGTGCATCCAATAGGTGTGTTTGTGTCATTGGATGATCAATTTGGTCATTTTCGTCCTTTCTATGCTTATTCTTGTCCAATTAGGGTTTTTAACCAATCTTGTGCATCCAATAAGTTCATTTGTGTCCTTGGATGATCAATTAGGTCATTTTCGTCCTCCCTAGGCATATTCTTGTCCAACTAGGGTTTTTAACCAATCTTGTGCATCCAATAGGTGTGTTTGTGTCATTGGATGATCAATTAGGTCATTTTCGTCCTCCCTAGGCTTATTCTTGTCCAATTAGGGTTTTTAACCAATCTTGTGCATCCAATAGGTGTGTTTGTGTCATTGGATGATCAATTAGGTCATTTTCGTCCTCCCTAGGCATATTCTTGTCCAATTAGGGTTTTTAACCAATCTTGTGCATCCAATAGGTGTGTTGGTGTCATTGGATGATAAATTAGGTCATTTACGTCCTCCCTATGCTTATTCTTGTCCAATTAGGGTTTTTAACCAATCTTGAGCATCCAATAACTTTGTTTGTGTCATTGAATTAATATTTAGGTAATTTTCGTCCTCCATAGGCATATTCTTGTCCAATAAGGGTTTTTAACCAATCTTGTGCATCCAATAGGTGTGTTTGTGTCATTGGATGATCAATTAGGTCATTTTCGTCCTCCCTAGGCTTATTCTTGTCCAATTAGGGTTTTTAACCAATCTTGTGCATCCAATAGGTGTGTTTGTGTCATTGGATGATCAATTAGGTCATTTTCGTCCTCCCTAGGCATATTCTTGTCCAATTAGGGTTTTTAACCAATCTTGCGCATCAAATAAGTGTGTTTGTGTCATTGGATGACAAATTATGTCATTTTCGTCCTCCCTAGGCTTATTCTTGTCAAATTAGGGTTTTTAACCAATCTTGTGCATCGAATAGGTGTGTTTGTGTCATTGGATGATCAATTAGGTCATTTTCGTCCTCCCTAGGCTTATTCTTGTCCAATTAGGGTTTTTAACCAATCTTGTGCATCCAATAAGTTCATTAGTGTCATTGGATGATCAATTAGGTCATTTTCGTCCTCCCTAGGCATGTTCTTGTCCAACTAGGGTTTTTAACCAATCTTGTGCATCCAATAGGTGTGTTTGTATTATTGGATGATCAATTAGGTCATTTTCGTCCTCCCTAGGCATATTCTTGTCCAATTAGGGGTTTTAACCAATCTTGTGCATCCAATAAGTTGAGTTGTGTCAGTGGATTAACATTTAGGTCATTTTCGTTCTCCCTAGGCTTATTCTTGTCCAATTAGGGTTTTTAACCAATCTTGTGCATTCAATAACTTTTTTTGTGTCATTGAATTAATATTTAGGTCATTTTCGTCCTCCCTAGGCATATTCTTGTCCAATTAGGGTTTTTAACCAGTCTTATGCATCCAATAGGTGTGTTTGTGTCATTGGATGATCAATTAGGTCATTTTCGTCCTCCTTAGGCTTATTATTGTCCAATTATGGTTTTTAAGCAATCTTGTGGTTCCAATAAGTTCATTTGTGTCATTGGATTAACATTTAGGTCATTTTCGTCCTCCCTAGGCATATTCTTGTCCAATTAGGGTTTTTAACCAATCTTGTGCATCCAATAGGTGTGTTTGTGTCATTGGATGATCAATTAGGTCATTTTCGTCCTCCCTAGGCATATTCTTGTCCAATTAGGGTTTTTAACCAATCTTGTGCATCCAATAAGTTCATTAGTGTCATTGGATGATCAATTAGGTCATTTTCGTCCTCCCTAGGCATGTTCTTGTCCAACTACGGTTTTTAACCAATTTTGTGCATCCAATAGGTGTGTTTGTATCATTGGATGATCAATTAGGTCATTTTCGTCCTCCCTAGGCATATTCTTGTCCAATTAGGGTTTTTAACCAATCTTGTGCATCCAATAAAGTTCATTTGTGTCATTGGATTAATATTTAGGTCATTTTCGTCCTCCGTAGGCATATTCTTGTCCAATTAGGGTTTTTAACCAATCTTGTGCATCCAATAGGTGTGTTTGTGTCATTGGATGATCAATTAGGTCATTTTCGTCCTCCCTAGGCATATTCTTGTCCAATTAGGGTTTTTAACCAATCTTAAGCATCCAATAGGTGTGTTTGTGTCATTGGATGATCAATTAGGTCATTTTCGTCCTCCCTAGGCTTATTCTTGTCCAATTAGGGTTTTTAACCAATCTTGTGCATCCAATAGGTGTGTTTGTGTCATTGGATGATCAATTAGGTCATTTTCGTCCTCTCTAGGCTTATTCTTGTCCAATTAGGGTTTTTAACCAATCTTGTGCATCCGATAAGTTTGTTTGTGTCATTAAATTAATATTTAGGTCATTTTCTTCCTCCCTAGGCATATTCTTGTCCAATTAGGGTTTTTAACCAATCTTGTGCATCCGATAAGTTGAGTTGTGTCATTGGATTAACATTTAGGTCATTTTCGTCCTCCCTAGGCTTATTCTTGTCCAATTAGGGTTTTTAACCAATCTTGTGCATCCAATAGGTGTGTTTGTGTCATTGGATGATCAATTAGGTCATTTTCGTCCTCCCTAGGCATATTCTTGTCCAATTAGGGTTTTTAACCAATCTTGTGCATCCAATAGGTGTGTCTGTGGCAATGGATGATCAATTAGGTCATTTTCGTCCTCCCTAGGCTTATTCTTGTCCAATTAGGGTTTTTAACCAATCTTGTGCATCCAATAGGTGTGTTTGTGTCATTGGATGATCAATTAGGTCATTTTCGTCCTCCCTAGGCTTATTCTTGTCCAATTAGGGTTTTTAACCAATCTTGTGCATCCAATAAGTTTGTTTGTGTCATTGAATTAATATTTAGCTCATTTTCGTCCCCCCTAAGCATATTCTTGTCCAATTAGGGTTTTTAACCAATCTTGTGCATCCAATAGGTGTGTTTGTGTCATTGGATGATCAATTAGGTCATTTTCGTCCTCCCTAGGCATATTCTTGTCCAATTAGGGTTTTTAACCAATCTTGTGCATCCAATAAGTTTGTCTTTTTCATTGAATTAATATTTAGGTCATTTTCGTCCTCCCTAGGCATATTCTTGTCCAATTAGGGTTTTTAACCAATCTTGTGCATCCAATAGGTGTGTTTGTGTCATTGGATGATCAATTAGGTTATTTTCGTCCTCCCTAGGCTTATTCTTGTCCAATTAGGGTTTCTAACCAATCTTGTGCATTCAATACGTTCATTTGTGTCATTGGATTAACATTTAGGTGATTTTCGTCCTCCCTAGGCATTATCTTGTCCAATTAGAGTTTTAGACCAATCTTGTGCATCCAATAGGTGTGTTTGTGTCATTGGATGATCAATTAGGTTATTTTCGTCCTCCCTAGGCTTATTCTTGTCCAATTAGGGTTTTTAACCAATCTTGTGCATCCAATAGGTGTGTTTGTGTCATTGGATGATCAATTAGGTCATTTTCGTCCTCCATAGGCTTATTCTTGTCCGTTTAGGGTTTTTAACCAATCTTGTGCATCCAATAAGTTGAGTTGTGTCATTGGATTAACATTTAGGTCATTTTCGTCCTCCCTAGGGTTATTCTTGTCCAATTAGGGTTTTTAACCAATCTTGTGCATCCAATAAGTTCATTTGTGTCATTGGATTAACATTTAGGTCATTTTCGTCCTCCCTAGGCATATTCTTGTCCAATTAGAGTTTTAGACCAATCTTGTGCATCCAATAGGTGTGTTTGTGTCATTGGCTTATCAATAAGGTTATTTTCGTCCTCCCTCGGCTTATTCTTGTCCAATTAGGGATTTTAACTAATCTTGTGCATCCAATAAGTTCATTTGTGTCATTGGATGATCAATTAGGTCATTTTCGTCCTCCCTAGGCATATTCTTGTCCAATTAGGGTTTTTAACCAATCTTGTGCATCCAATAGGTGTGTTTGTGTCATTGGATGATCAATTAGGTCATTTTCGTCCTCCCTAGGCATATTCTTGTCCAATTAGGGTTTTTAACCAATCTTGTGCATCCAATAAGTCCGTTTGTGTCATTGGATTAACATTTAGGTCATAATCGTCCTCCCTAGGCATATTCTTGTCCAATTAGGGTTTTTAACCAATCTTGTGCATCCAATAGGTGTGTTTGTGTCATTGGATGATCAATTAGGTCATTTTCGTCCTCCCTAGGCTTATTCTTGTCCAATTAGGGTTTTTAACCAATCTTGTGCATCCAATAAGTTGAGTTGTGTCATTGGATTAACATTTACGTCATTTTCCTCCTCCCTAGGCTTATTCTTGTCCAATTAGGGTTTTTAACCAATCTTGTGCATCCAATAGGTGTGTTTGTGGCAATGGATGATCAATTAGGTCATTTTCGTCCTCCCTAGGCTTATTCTTGTCCAATTAGGGTTTTTAACCAATCTTGTGCATCCAATAGGTGTGTTTGTGGCAATGGATGATCAATTAGGTCATTTTCGTCCTCCCTAGGCTTATTCTTGTCCAATTAGGGTTTTTAACCAATCTTGTACATCCAATATGCGTGTTTGTGTCATTGGATGATCAATTAGGTCATTTTCATCCTCCCTAGGCTTTTTCTTGTCCAATTTGGGTTTTTAACCAATCTTGTGCATCCAATAAGTTCATTTGTGTCATTGGATTAACATTTAGGTCATTTTCGTCCTCCCTAGGCATATTCTTGTCCAATTAGGGTTTTTAACCAATCTTGTGCATCCAATAGGTGTGTTTGTGTCATTGGATGATCAATTAGGTCATTTTCGTCCTCCCTAGGCTTATTCTTGTCCAATTAGGGTTTTTAACCAATATTGTGCATCTAATAGGTGTGTTTGGGTCATTGGATGATCAATTAGGTCATTTTCGTGCTCCCTAGGCTTATTCTTGTCCAATTAGGGTTTTTAACCAATCTTGTGCATCCGATAGGTTTCTTTGTGTCATTGAATTAATATTTAGGTCATTTGCGTCCTCCCTAGGCATATTCTTGTCCAATTAGGGTTTTTAACCAATCTTGTGCATCCAATAGGTGTCTTTGTGTCATTGGATGATCAATTAGGTCATTTACGTCCTCCCTAGGCTTATTCTTGTCCAATTAGGGTTTTTAACCAATCTTGTGCATCCAATAGGTGTGTTTGTGTCATTGGATGATCAATTAGGTCATTTTCGTCCTCCCTAGGCATATTCTTGTCCAATTAGGGTTTTTAACCAATCTTGTTTATCCAATAGGTGTGTTTGTGTCAGTGGATGATCAATTAGGTCCTTTTCCTCCTCCCCAGGCATATTGTTGCCCATTTAGGGTTTTTAACCAATCTTGTGCATCCAATAGGTGTGTTTGTGTCATTGGATGATCAATTAGGTCATTTTCGTCCTCCCTAGGCTTATTCTTGTCCAATTAGGGTTTTTAACCAATCTTGTTCATCCAATAAGTTCATTAGTGTCATTGGATGATCAATTAGGTCGTTTTCGTCCTCCCTAGGCATGTTCTTGTCCAACTAGGGTTTTTAACCAATCTTGTGCATCCAATAGGTGTGTTTGTATCATTGGATGATCAATTAGGTCATTTTCGTCCTCCCTAGGCATATTCTTGTCCAATTAGGGTTTTTAACCAATCTTGTGCATCCAATAAGTTGAGTTGTGTCATTGGATTAACATTTAGGTCATTTTCGTTCTCCCTAGGCTTATTCTTTTCCAATTAGGGTTTTTAACCAATCTTGTGCATCCAATAAGTTCATTTGTGTTATTGGATTAACATTTAGGTCATATTCGTCTTCCCTAGGCATATTCTTGTCCAATTAGGGTTTTTAACCAATCTTGTGCATCCAATAGGTGTGTTTGTGTCATTGGATGATCAATTAGGTCATTTTCGTCCTCCCTAGGCATATTCTTGTCCAATTAGGGTTTTTAACCAATCTTGTGCATCCAATAGGTGTGTTTGTGTCATTGGATGATCAATTAGGTCATTTTCGTCCTACCTAGGCATATTCTTGTCCAGTTAGGGTTTTTAACCAATCTTGTGCATCCAATAGGTGTGTTTGTGTCATTGGATCATCAATTAGGTCATTTTCGTCTTCCCTAGGCTTATTCTTGTCCAATTAGGGTTTTTAACCAATCTTGTGCATCCAATAAGTTCATTAGTGTCATTGGATGATCAATTAGGTCATTTTCGTCCTCCCTAGGCATGTTCTTGTCCAACTAGGGTTTTTAACCAATCTTGTGCATCCAATAGGTGTGTTTGTATTATTGGATGATTAAATAGGTCATTTTCGTCCTCCCTAGGCATATTCTTGTCCAATTAGGGGTTTTAACCAATCTTGTGCATCCAATAAGTTGAGTTGTGTCATTGGATTAACATTTAGGTCATTTTCGTTCTCCCTAGGCTTATTCTTGTCCAATTAGGGTTTTTAACCAATCTTGTGCATCCAATAACTTTTTTTGTGTCATTGAATTAATATTTAGGTCATTTTCGTCCTCCCTAGGCATATTCTTGTCCAATTAGGGTGTTTAACCAGTCTTGTGCATCCAATAGGTGTGTTTGTGTCATTGGATGATCAATTAGGTCATTTTCGTCCTCCTTAGGCTTATTATTGTCCAATTATGGTTTTTAAGCAATCTTGTGGTTCCAATAAGTTCATTTGTGTCATTGGATTAACATTTAGGTCATTTTCGTCCTCCCTAGGCATATTCTTGTCCAATTAGGGTTTTTAACCAATCTTGTGCATCCAATAGGTGTGTTTGTGTCATTGGATGATCAATTAGGTCATTTTCGTCCTCCCTAGGCATATTCTTGTCCAATTAGGGTTTTTAACCAATCTTGTGCATCCAATAAGTTCATTTGTGTCATTGGATGATCAATTAGGTCATTTTCGTCCTCCCTAGGCATGTTCTTGTCCAACTACGGTTTTTAACCAATCTTGTGCATCCAATAGGTGTGTTTGTATCATTGGATGATCAATTAGGTCATTTTCGTCCTCCCTAGGCATATTCTTGTCCAATTAGGGTTTTTAACCAATCTTGTGCATCCAATAAAGTTCATTTGTGTCATTGGATTAATATTTAGGTCATTTTCGTCCTCCATAGGCATATTCTTGTCCAATTAGGGTTTTTAACCAATCTTGTGCATCCAATAGGTGTGTTTGTGTCATTGGATGATCAATTAGGTCATTTTCGTCCTCCCTGGGCATATTCTTGTCCAATTAGGGTTTTTAACCAATCTTGTGCATCCAATAAGTTGAGTTGTGTCATTGGATTAACATTTAGGTCATTTTTGTTCTACCTAGGCTTATTCTTGTCCAATTAGGGTTATTAACCAATCTTGTGCATCCAATAACTTTGTTTGTGTCATTGAATTAATATTTAGGTCATTTTCGTCCTCCCTAGGAATATTCTTGTCCAATTAGGGTTTTTAACCAATCTTGTGCATCCAATAGGTGTCTTTGTGTCATTGGATGATCAATTAGGTCATTTTTGTCCTCCCTAGGCTTATTCTTGTCCAATTAGGGTTTTTAAGCAATCTTGTGCATCAAATAAGTTCATTTGTGTCATTGGATTAACAATTAGGTCATTTTCGTCCTCCCTAGGCATATTCTTGTCCAATTAGGGTTTTAACCAATCTTGTGCATCCAATAGGTGTGTTTGTGTCATTGGATGATCAATTAGGTCATTTTCGTCCTCCATAGGCTTATGCTTGTCCAATTAGGGTTTTTAACCAATCTTGTGCATCCAATAAGTTCATTTGTGTCATTGGATGATCAATTAGGTCATTTTCGTCCTCCCTAGGCTTATTCTTGTCCAACTAGGGTTTTAAACCAATCTTGTGCCTCCAATAGGTGTGTTTGTGTCATTGGATGATCAATTAGGTCATTTTCGTCCTCCCTAGGCTTATTCTTGTCCAATTAGGGTTTTTAACCAATCTTGTGCATCCAATAAGTTGAGTTGTGTCATTGGATTAACATATAGATCATTTTCGTTCTCCCTAGGCTTATTCTTGTCCAATTAGGGTTTTTAACCAATCTTGTGTATCCAATAAGTTCATTTGTGTTATTGGATTAACATTTAGGTCATATTCGTCCTCCCTAGGCATATTCTTGTCCAATTAGGGTTTTTAACCAATCTTGTGCATCCAATAGGTGTGTTTGTGTCATTGGATGATCAATTAGGTCATTTTCGTCCTCCCTAGGCATATTCTTGTCCAGTTAGGGTTTTTAACCAATCTTGTGCATCCAATAGGTGTGTTTGTGTCATTGGATGATCAATTAGGTCATTTTCGTCCTCCCTAGGC
>JBBPBR010000979.1:0-39407 GCA_037974775.1 Cicer pinnatifidum
CCTAATTGGACAAGAATAAGCCTAGGTAGAACGAAAATGACCTAAATGTTAATCCAATGACACAACTCAACTTATTGGATGCACAAGATTGGTTAAAAACCCTAATTGGACAAGAATAAGCCTAGGGAGGACGAAAATAACCTAATTGATCATCCAATGACACAAACACACCTATTGGATGCACTAGATTGGTTAAAAACCCTAATTGGACAAGAATATGCCTAGGGAGGACGAACATGACCTAATTGATAATCCAATGACACAAACACACCTATTGGATGCACAAGATTGGTTAAAAACCCTAATTGGACAAGAATATGCCTAGGGAGGACGAAAATGACCTAAATGTTAATCCAATGACACAAATGAACCTATTGGATGCACAAGATTGGTTAAAAACCCTAATTGGACCAGAATAAGCCTAAGGAGAACGAAAATGACCTAATTGATCATCCAATGACACAAACACACCTATTGGATGCACAAGATTGGTTAAAAACCATAATTGGACAAGAATATGCCTAGGGAGGACGAAAATGACCTAAATATTAATTCAATGACACAAAAAAAGTTATTGGATGCACAAGATTGGTTAAAAACCCTAATTGGACAAGAACAAGCCTAGGGAGGACATAAATGACCTAATTGATCATCCAATGACACAAACACACCTATTGGATGCACAAGATTGGTTAAAAACCCTAATTGGACAAGAATAAGCCTAGGGAGGACGAAAATGACCTAATTGATCATCCAATGACACAAACACACCTATTGGATGCACAAGATTGGTTAAAAACCCTAATTGGACAAGAATATGCCTAGGGAGGACGAAAATGACCTAATTGATCATCCAATGACACAAACACACCTATTGGATGCACAAGATTGGTTAAAAACACTAATTGGACAAGAATATTCCTAGGGAGGACAAAAATGACCTAAATATTAATTCAATGACACAAACAAACTTATCGGATGCAGAAGATTGGTTAAAAACCCTAATTGGACAAGAATAAGCCTAGGGAGGACGAAAATGACCTAAATGTTAATCCAATGACACAACTCAACTGATTGGATGCACAAGATTGGTTAAAAACCCTTATTGGACAAGAATAAGCCTAGGGAGGACGAAAATGACCTAGTTGATCATCCAATGACACAAACACACCTATTGGATGCACAAGATTGGTTAAAAACCCTAATTGGACAAGAATATGCCTAGGGAGGACGAAAATGACCTAATTGATCATCCAATGACACAAACACACCTATTGGATGCACAAGATTGGATAAAAACCCAAATTGGACAAGAATAAGCCTAGGGAGGACGAAAATGACCTAATTGATCATCCAATGACACAAACACACCTATTGGATGCACAAGATTGGTTAAAAACCCTAATTGGACAAGAATATGCCTTGGGAGGACGAAAATGACCTTAATATTAATTCAATGACACAAACAAACTTATGGGATGCACAAGATTGGTTAAAAACACTAATTGGACAAGAATATGCGTAAGGAGGACGAAAATGACCTAATTGATCATCCAATGACACAAACACACCTATTGGATGCACAAGATTGGTTAAAAACCCTAATTGGACAAGAATATGCCTAGGGAGGACGAAAATGACCTAATTGATCATCCAATGACACAAACACACCTATTGGATGCACAAGATTGGTTAAAAACCCTAATTGGACAAGAATATGCCTAGGGAAGACGAATATGACCTAAATGTTAATCCAGTAACACAAATGAACTTATTGGATGCACAAGATTGGTTAAAAACCCTAATTGGACAAGAATAAGCCTAGGGAGAACGAAAATGACCTAAATGTTAATCCAATGACACAACTCAACTTATTGGAAGCACAAGATTGGTTAAAAACCCTAATTGGACAAGAATAAGCCTAGGGAGGACGAAAATAACCTAATTGATCATCCAATGACACAAACACACCTATTGGATGCACAAGATTGGTTAAAAACCCTAATTGGACAAGAATATGCCTAGGGAGGACGAAAATGACCTAATTGATCATCCAATGACACAAACACACCTATTGGATGCACAAGATTGGTTAAATACCATAATTGGACAAGAATAAGCCTAGGGAGGACGAAAATGACCTAATTGATCATCCAATGACACAAACACACCTATTGGATGCACAAGATTGGTTAAAAACCCTAATTGGACAAGAATATGCCTAGGGAGGACGAAAATGACCTAAATATTAATTCAATGACACAAACAAACTTATCGGATGCACAAGATTGGTTAAAAACCATAATTCGACAAGAATTAGCCTAGGGAGGACGAAAATGACCTAATTGATCATCCAATGACACAAACACACCTATTGGATGCACAAGATCGGTTAAAAACCCTAATTGGACAAGAATAAGCCTAGGGAGGACGAAAATGACCTAATTGATCTTCCAATGACACAAACACACCTATTGGATGCACAAGATTGGTTAAAAACCCTAATTGGACAAGAATATGCCTAGGGAGGACGAAAATGACCTAATTGATCATCCAATGACACAAACACACCTATTGGATGCACAAGATTGGTTAAAAACACTAATTGGACAAGAATAAGCCTAGGGAGGAAGAAAATGACCTAAATGTTAATCCAATGACACAACTCAACTTATTGGATGCACAAGATAGGTTAAAAACCCTAATTGGGCAAGAATAAGCCTATGGAGGACGAAAATGACCTAATTGATCATCCAATGACACAAACACACCTATTGGATGCACAAGATTGGTTAAAAACCCTAAATGGACAAGAATAAGCCTAGGGATAACGAAAATGACCTAAATGTTAATCCAATGACACAACTCAACTTATTGGATGCAAAAGATTGGTTAAAAACCCTAATTGGAGAAGAATAAGCCTAGGGAGGACGAAAATGACCTAATTGATCATCCAATGACACAAACACACCTATTGGATGCACAAGATTGGTTAAAAACCCTAATTGGACAAGAATATGCCTAGGGAGGACGAAAATGACCTAAATATTAATTCAATGACACAAACAAACTTATCGGATGCACAAGATTGGTTAAAAACCCTAATTGGACAAGAATAAGCCTAGGGAGGACGAAAATGACCTAATTGATCATCCGATGACACAAACACACCTATTGGATGCACAAGATTGGTTAAAAACCCTAATTGGACAAGAATATGCCTAGGGAAGACGAATATGACCTAAATGTTAATCCAATAACACAAATGAACTTATTGGATGCACAAGATTGGTTAAAAACCCTAATTGGACAAGAATAAGCCTAGGGAGGACGAAAATAACCTAATTGATCATCCAATGACACAAACACACCTATTGGATGCACAAGATTGGTTAAAAACCCTAATTGGACAAGTATATGCCTAGGGAGGACGAAAATGACCTAAATGTTAATCCAATGACACAAATTAACTTATTGGATTCACAAGATTGGTTAAAAACCCTAATTGGACAAGAATAAGCCTAGGGAGGACGAAAATGACCTAATTGATCATCCAATGACACAAACACACCTATTGGATGCACAAGATTGGTTAAAAACCCTAATTGGACAAGAATATGTCTAGGGAGGACGAAAATGACCTAAATATTAATTCAATGACACAAACAAACTTAATGAATTCACAAGATTGGTTAAAAACCCTAATTGGACAAGAATAAGCCTAGGGAGGACGAAAATAACCTAATTGATCATCCAATGACACAAACACACCTATTGGATGCACAAGATTGGTTAAAAACCCTAATTGGACAAGAATATGCCTAGGGAGGACGAAAATGACCTAAATGTTAATCCAATGACACAAATGAACTTATTGGATTCACAAGATTGGTTAAAAACCCTAATTGGACAAGAATAAGCCTAGGGAGGACGAAAATGACCTAATTGATGATCCAATGACACAAACACAACTATTGGATGCACAAGATTGGTTAAAAACCCTAACTGGACAAGAATATGCCTAGGTAGGACGAAAATGACCTAATTGATCATCCAATGACACAAACACACCTATTGGATGCACAAGATTGGTTAAAAACCCTAATTGGACAAGAATATGCCTAGGGAGGACGAAAATGACCTAATTGATCATCCAATGACACAAACACACCTATTGGATGCACAAGATTGGTTAAAAACCCTAATTGGACAAGAATATGCCTAGGGAAGACGAATATGACCTAAATGTTAATCCAATAACACAAATGAACTTATTGGATGCACAAGATTGGTTAAAAACCCTAATTGGACAAGAATAAGCCTAGGGAGAACGAAAATGACCTAAATGTTAATCCAATGACACAACTCAACTTATTGGATGCACAAGATTGGTTAAAAACCCTAATTGGACAAGCATAAGCCTAGGGAGGACGAAAATAACCTAATTGATCATCCAATGACACAAACACACCTATTGGATGCACAAGATTGGTTAAAAACCATAATTGGACAAGAATATGCCTAAGGAGGACGAAAATGACCTAAATGTTAATCCAATGACACAAATGAACTTATTGGATTCACAAGATTGGTTAAAAACCCTAATTGGACAAGAATAAGCCTAGGGAGGACGAAAATGACCTAATTGATCATCCAATGACACAAACACACCTATTGCATGCACAAGATTGGTTGAAAACCCTAATTGGACAAGAATATGTCTAGGGAGGACGAAAATGACCTAAATATTAATTCAATGACACAAACAAACTTATTGGATGCACAAGATTGGTTAAAAACCCTAATTGGACAAGAATAAGCCTAGGGAGGACGAAAATGACCTAATTGATCATCCAATGAGACAAACACACCTATTGGATGCACAAGATTGGTTAAAAACCCTAATTGGACAAGAATATGCCTAGGGAGGACGAATATGACCTAAATGTTAATCCAATGACACAAATGAACTTATTGGATGCACAAGATTGGTTAAAAACCCTAATTGGACAAGAATAAGCCTAGGGAGGACGAAAATGACCTAAATATTAATTCAATGACACAAACAAAGTTATTGGATGCACAAGATTGGTTAAAAACCCTAATTGGACAAGAATAAGCCTAGGGAGAACGAAAATGACCTAAATGTTAATCCAATGACACAACTCAACTTATTGGATGCACAAGATTGGTTAAAAACCCTAATTGGAGAAGAATATGCCTAGGGAGGACGAAAATGACCTAATTGATCATCCAATGGTACAAACACACCTATTGGATGCACAAGACTGGTTAAAAACCCTAGTTGGACAAGAACATGCCTAGGGAGGACGAAAACGACCTAATTGATCATCCAATGACACCAATGAACTTATTGGATGCACAAGATTGCTTAAAAACCCTAATTGGACAATAATAAGCCTAGGGAGGACGAAAATGACCTAATTGATCATCCAATGACACAAACACACTTATTGGATGCACAACATTGGTTAAAAACCCTAATTGGACAAGAATATGCCTAGGGAGGACGAAAATGACCTAAATATTAATTCAATGACACAAACAAAGTTATTGGATGCACAAGATTGGTTAAAAACCCTAATTGGACAAGAATATGCCTAGGGAGGACTGATATGACCTAAATGTTAATCCAATGACACAAATGAACTTATTGGATGCACAAGATTGGTTAAAAACCCTAATTGGACAAGAATAAGCCTAGGAATGACGAAAATGACCTAATTGATCATCCAATGACACAAACACACCTATTGGATGCACAAGATTGGTTAAAAACCATAATTGGACAAGAATAAGCCTAAGGAGGACGAAAATGACCTAATTGATCATCCAATGACACAAACACACCTATTGGATGCACAAGATTGGTTAAAAACCCTAATTGGACAAGAATAAGCCTAGGGAGGACGAAAATGACCTAATTGATCATCCAATGACACAAACACACCTATTGGATGCACAAGATTGGTTAAAAACCCTAGTTGGACAAGAACATGCCTAGGGAAGACGAAAATGACCTAATTGATCATCCAATGACACTAATGAACTTATTGGATGCACAAGATTGGTTAAAAACCCTAATTGGACAAGAATAAGCCTAGGGAGGACAAAAATGACCTAATTGATCATCCAATGACACAGACACACCTATTGGATGCACAAGATTGGTTAAAAACCCTAATTGGACAAGAATATGCTTAGGGAGGACGAAAATGACCTAATTGATTATCCAATGACACACACACACACCTATTGGATGCACAAGATTGGTTAAAAACCCTAATTGGACAAGAATATGCTTAGGGAGGACAAAAATGACCTAATTGATCTTCCAATGACACAAACACACCTATTGGATGCACAAGATTGGTTAAAAACCCTAATTGGACAAGAATATGCCTAGGGAGGACGAATATGACCTAAATGTTAATCCAATAACACAAATGAACTTATTGGATGCACAAGATTGGTTAAAAACCCTAATTGGACAAGAATAAGCCTAGGGAGAACGAAAATGACCTAAATGATAATCCAATAACACAACTCAACTTATTGGATGCACAAGATTGGTTAAAAACCCTAATTGGACAAGAATAAGCCTAGGGAGGACGAAAATAACCTAATTGATCATCCAATGACACAAACACACCTATTGGATGCACAAGATTGGTTAAAAACCCTAATTGGACAAGAATATGCCTAGGGAGAACGAAAATCACCTAATTGATCATCCAATGACACAAACACACCTATTGGATGCACAAGATTGGTTAAAAACCCTAATTGGACAAGAATATGCCTAGGGAGGACGAAAATGACCTAATTGATCATCCAATGACACAAACACACCTATTGGATGCACAAGATTGGTTAAAAACCCTAATTGGACAAGAATATGCCTAGGGAGGACGAAAATGACCTAATTGATCATCCAATGACACAAACACACCTATTGGATGCACAAGATTGGTTAAAAATCCTAATTGGACAATAATATGCCTAGAGAGGACGAAAATGACCTAATTATTCATCCAATGACACAAACACACATATTGGATGCACAAGATTGGTTAAAAACCCTAATTGGACAAGAATAAGCCTAGGGAGGACGAAAATGACCTAAATGTTAATCCAATGACACAACTCAAGTTATTGGATGCACAAGATTGATTAAAAACCTTAATTGGACAAGAATAAGCCTAGGGAGGACAAAAATGACCTAATTGATCATCCAATGACACAAACACACCTATTGGATGCACAAGATTGGTTAAAAACCCTAATTGGACAAGAATATGCCTAGGGAGGACGAAAATGACCTAATTGATCATCCAATGACACAAACACACCTATTGGATGCACAAGATTGGTTAAAAACCCTAATTGGACAAGAATAAGCCTAGGGAGGACGAAAATGACCTAATTGATCATCCAATGACACAAACACACCTATTGGATGCACAAGATTGGTTAAAAACCCTAATAGGACAAGAATATGTCTAGGGAGGACGAAAATGACCTAATTGATCATCCAATGACACAAACACACCTATTGGATGCACAAGATTGGTTAAAAACCCTAATTGGACAAGAATAAGCCTAGGGAGGACGAAAATAACCTAATTGATCATCCAATGACACAAACACACCTATTGGATGCACAAGATTGGTTAAAAACCCTAATTGGACAAGAATATGCCTAGGGAGGACGAAAATGACCTAAATGTTAATCCAATGACACAAATGAACTTATTGGAACCACAAGATTGCTTAAAAACCATAATTGGACAATAATAAGCCTAAGGAGGACGAAAATGACCTAATTGATCATCCAATGACACAAACACACCTATTGGATGCACAAGATTGGTTAAAAACCCTAATTGGACAAGAATATGCCTAGGGACGAAGAAAATGACCTAAATATTAATTCAATGACACAAAAAAAGTTATTGGATGCACAAGATTGGTTAAAAACCCTAATTGGACAAGAATAAGCCTAGGGAGAACGAAAATGACCTAAATGTTAATCCAATGACACAACTCAACTTATTGGATGCACAAGATTGGTTAAAAACCCTAATTGGACAAGAATATGCCTAGGGAGGACGAAAATGACCTAAATATTAATCCAATGACACAAATGAACTTTATTGGATGCACAAGATTGGTTAAAAACCCTAGTTGGACAAGAACATGCCTAGGGAGGACGAAAATGACCTAATTGATCATCCAATGACACTAATGAACTTATTGGATGCACAAGATTGGTTAAAAACCCTAATTGGACAAGAATAAGCCTAGGGAGGACGAAAATGACCTAATTGATGATCCAATGACACAAACACACCTATTGGATGCACAAGATTGGTTAAAAACCCTAACTGGACAAGAATATGCCTAGGTAGGACGAAAATGACCTAATTGATCATCCAATGACACAAACACACCTATTGGATGCACAAGATTGGTTAAAAACCCTAGTTGGACAAGAACATGCCTAGGGAGGACGAAAATGACCTAATTGATCATCCAATGTCACTAATGAACTTATTGGATACACAAGATTGGTTAAAAACCCTAATTGGACAAGAATAAGCATAGGGAGAACGAAAATGACCTAAATGTTAATCCAATGACACAACTCAACTTATTGGATGCACAAGATTGGTTAAAAACCCTAATTGGACAAGAATAAGCCTAGGGAGGACGAAAATGACCTAATTGATGATCCAATGACACAAACACACCTATTGGATGCACAAGATTGGTTAAAAACCCTAATTGGACAAGAATATGCCTAGGGAGGACGAAAATGACCTAATTGATCATGCAATGACACAAACACACCTATTGGATGCACAAGATTGGTTAAAAACCCTAATTGGACAAGAATATGCCTAGGGAGGACGAAAATGACCTAAATATTAATCCAATGACACAAATGAACTTTATTGGATGCACAAGATTGGTTAAAAACCCTAATTGGACAAGAATATGCCTAGGGAGGACGAAAATGACCTAATTGATCATCCAATGACACAAACACACCTATTGGATGCACAAGATTGGTTAAAAACCCTAATTGGACAAGAATATGCCTAGGGAAGATGAATATGACCTAAATGTTAATCCAATAACACAAATGAACTTATTGGATGCACAAGATTGGTTAAAAAACCTAATTGGACAAGAATAAGCCTAGGTAGAACGAAAATGACCTAAATGTTAATCCAATGACACAACTCAACTTATTGGATGCACAAGATTGGTTAAAAACCCTAATTGGACAAGAATAAGCCTAGGGAGGACGAAAATAACCTAATTGATCATCCAATGACACAAACACACCTATTGGATGCACTAGATTGGTTAAAAACCCTAATTGGACAAGAATATGCCTAGGGAGGACGAAAATGACCTAATTGATCATCCAATGACACAAATGAACTTATTGGATGCACAAGATTAGTTAAAAACCCTAATTGGACAAGAATAAGCCTAGGGAGGACCAAAATAACCTAACTGATCATCCAATGACACAAACACACCTATTGGATGCACAAGATTGGTCTAATACCCTAATTGGACAAGAATATGCCTAGGGAGGACGAAAATGACCTAATTGATCATCCAATGACACAAACACACCTATTGGATGCACAAGATTGGTTAAAAACCCTAATTGGACAAGAATATGCCTAGGGAGGACGAAAATGACCTAAATGTTAATCTAATGACACAAACACACCTATTGGATGCACAAGATTGGTTAAAAACCCTAATTGGACAAGAATATGCCTAGGGAGGAGGAAAATGACCTAAATATTAATTCAATGACACAAACAAAGTTATTGGATGCACAAGATTGGTTAAAAACCCTAATTGGACAAGACTAAACCTAGGGCGACGAAAATGACCTAATTGATCATCCAATGACACAAACACACCTATTGGATGCACAAGATTGGTTAAAAACCCTAATTGGACAAGAATATGCCTAGGGAGGACGAAAATGACCTAAATATTAATTCAATGCCACAAACAAAGTTATTGGATGCACAAGATTGGTTAAAAACCCTAATTGGACAAGAATAAGCCTAGGGAGGACGAAAATGACCTAATTGATAATCCAATGACACAAACACACCTATTGGATGCACAAGATTGGTTAAAAACCCTAATTGGACAAGAATATGCCTAGGGAGGACGAAAATGACCTAAATGTTAATCCAATGACACAAATGAACCTATTGGATGCACAAGATTGGTTAAAAACCCTAATTGGACCAGAATAAGCCTAAGGAGAACGAAAATGACCTAATTGATCATCCAATGACACAAACACACCTATTGGATGCACAAGATTGGTTAAAAACCATAATTGGACAAGAATATGCCTAGGGAGGACGAAAATGTCCTAAATATTAATTCAATGACACAAAAAAAGTTATTGGATGCACAAGATTGGTTAAAAACCCTAGTTGGACAAGAACATGCCTAGGGAGGACGAAAATGACCTAATTGATCATCCAATAATACAAACACACCTATTGGATGCACAAGATTGGTTAAAAACCCTAGTTGGACAAGAACATGCCTAGGGAGGACGAAAATGACCTAATTGATCATCCAATGACACTAATGAACTTATTGGATGCACAAGATTGGTTAAAAACCCTAATTGGACAAGAGTAAGCCTAGGGAGGACGAAAATGACCTAATTGATCATCCAATGACACAAACACACCTATTGGATGCACAAGATTGGTTAAAACCCTAATTGGACAAGAATATGCCTAGGGAGGACGAAAATGACCTAAATGTTAATCCAATGACACAAATGAACTTATTTGATGCACAAGATTGCTTAAAAACCCTAATAAGACAAGAATAAGCCTAGGGTGGACAAAAATGACCTAATTGATCATCCAATGACACAAAGACACCTATTGGATGCACAAGATTGGTTAAAAACCCTAATTGGACAAGAATATGCCTAGGGAGGACGTAAATGACCTAAATATTAATTCAATGACACAAACAAAGTTATTGGATGCACAAGATTGGTTAAAAACACTAATTGGACAAGAATAAGCCTAGGTAGAACGAAAATGACCTAAATGTTAATCCAATGACACAACTCAACTTATTGGATGCACAAGATTGGTTAAAAACCCTAATTGGACAAGAATATGCCTAGGGAGGATGAAAATGACCTAATTGATCATCCAATGATACAAACACACCTATTGGATGCACAAGATGGGTTAAAAACCCTAGTTGGACAAGAACCTGCGTAGGGAGGACGAAAATGACCTAATTGATCATCCAATGACACTAATGAACTTATTGGATGCACAAGATGGGTTAAAAACCCTAATTGAACAAGAATAAGCCTAGGGAGGACGAAAATGACCTAATTGATCATCCAATGACACAAAAACACCTATTGGATGCACAAGATTGGTTAAAACCCTAATTGGACAAGAATAAGCCTAGGGAGGACGAAAATGACCTAATTGATCATCCAATGACACAAACACACCTATTGGATGCACAAGATTGGTTAAAAACCCTAATTGGACAAGAATATGCCTAGGGAGGACGAAAATGACCTAAATATTAATTCAATGAAACAAACAAACTTATTGGATGCACAAGATTGGTTAAAAACCCTAATAGGACAACAATAAGCATAGGGAGGACGAAAATGACCTAATTGATCATCCAATGACACAAACACACCTATTGGATGCACAAGATTGTTTAAAAACCCTAATTGGACAAGAATAAGCCTAGGGAGGACGAAAATGACCTAAATGTTAATCCAATGACACAAATGAACTTATTGGATGCACAAGATTGGTTAAAAACCCTAATTGGACAAGAATAAGCCTAGGGAGGACGAAAATGACCTAATTGATCATCCAATGACACAAACACACCTATTGGATGCACAAGATTGGTTAAAAACCCTAATTGGACAAGAATATGCCTAGGGAGGACGAAAATGACCTAAATATTAACTCAATGACACAAACAAAGTTATTGGATGAACAAGATTGGTTAAAAACCCTAATTGGACAAGAATAAGCCTAGGGAGGATGAAAATGACCTAATTGATCATCCAATGACACAAGCACACCTATTGGATGCACAAGATTGGTTAAAAACCCTAATTGGACAAGAATATGCCTAGGGAGGACGAAAATGACCTAAATATTAATTCAATGACACAAACACACCTATTGGATGCACAAGATTGGTTAAAAACCCTAATTGGACAAGAATAAGCCTAAGGAGGACGAAAATGACCTAATTGATCATCCAATGACACAAACACACCTATTGGATGCACAAGATTAATTAAAAACCCTAATTGGACAAGAATAAGCCTAGGGAGGACGAAAATGACCTAATTGATCATCCAATGACACAAACACACCTATTGGATGCACAAGATTGGTTAAAAACCCTAATTGGACAAGAATAAGCCTATGGAGGACGAAAATGACCTAATTGATCATCCATTGCCACAAACACACCTAATGGATGCACCAGTTTGGTTAAAAACCCTAATTGGACAAGAATATGCCTAGGGAGGACATAAATGACCTAATTGGTCATCCAATGACACAAACACACATATTGGATGCACAAGATTGGTTAAAAACCCTAATTGGACAAGAATAAGCCTAGGGAGGACGAAAATGACCTAATTGATCATCCAATGACACAAACACACCTATTGGATGCACAAGATTGGTTAAAAACCCTAATTGGACAAGAATATGCCTAGGGAGGACGAAAATGACCTAAATGTTAATCCAATGACACAATTGAACTTATTAGATGTACAAGATTGGTTAAAAACCATAATTGGACAAGAATAAGCCTAGGGAGGACGAAAATGACCTAATTGATCATCCAATGACACAAACACACCTATTGGATGCACAAGATTGGTTAAAAACCCTAATTGGACAAGAATATGCCTAGGGAGGACGAAAATGACCTAAATATTAATCCAATGACACAAATGAACTTTATTGGATGCAAAAGATTGGTTAAAAACCCTAATTGGACAAGAATAAGCCTGGGGAGGACGAAAATGACCTAATTGATCATCCAATGACACAAACACACATATTGGATGCACAAGATTGGTTAAAAACCCTAATTGGACAAGAATATGCCTAGGGAGGACGAAAATGACCTAAATGTTAATCCATTGACACAAATGAACTTATTGGATGCACAAGATTGGTTAAAA
This sequence comes from Cicer pinnatifidum, assembly GCA_037974775.1. Taxonomy (NCBI): domain Eukaryota; kingdom Viridiplantae; phylum Streptophyta; class Magnoliopsida; order Fabales; family Fabaceae; genus Cicer; species Cicer pinnatifidum. The sequence goes on from JBBPBR010000979.1 coordinate 13,301, forward strand.
ACCCTAATTGGACAAGAATAAGCCTAGGGAGGACGAAAATGACCTAATTGATCATCCAATGACACAAACACACCAATTGGATGCACAAGATTGGTTAAAAACCCTAATTGGACAAGAATAAGCGTAGGGAGGACGAAAATGACCTAATTGATCATCCAATGACACAAATACACCTATTGGATGCACAAGATTGGTTAAAAACCCTAGTTGGACAAGAACATGCCTAGGGAGGACGAAAATGACCTAATTGATCATCCAATGACACTAATGAACTTATTGGATGCACAAGATTGGTTAAAAACCCTAATTGGAAAAGAAAAAGCCTAGGGAGGACGAAAATGACCTAATTGATCATCCAATGACACAAACACACCTATTGGATGCACAAGATTGGTTAAAAACCCTAATTGGACAAGAATATGCCTAGGGAGGGCGAAAATGACCTAAATATTAATTCAATGACACAAACAAACTTATTGGATGCACAAGATTGGTTAAAAACCCTAATTGGACAAGAATAAGCCTAGGGAGGACGAAAATGACCTAATTGATCATCCAATGACACAAACACACCTATGGGATGCACAAGATTGGTTAAAAACCCTAGTTGGACAAGAACATGCCTAGGGAGGACGAAAATGACCTAATTGATCATCCAATGACACTAATGAACTTATTGGATGCACAAGATTGGTTAAAAACCCTAATTGGACAAGAATAAGCCTAGGGAGGACGAAAATGACCTAATTGATGATCCAAGGACACAAACACACCTATTGGATGCACAAGATTGGTTAAAAACCCTAACTGGACAAGAATATGCCTAGGTAGGACGAAAATGACCTAATTGATCATCCAATGACACAAACACACCTATTGGATGCACAAGATTGGTTAAAAACCCTAATTGGACAAGAATATGCCTAGGGAGGACGAAAATGACCTAATTGATCATCCAATGACACAAACACACCTATTGGATGCACAAGATTGGTTAAAAACCCTAATTGGACAAGAATATGCCTAGGGAAGACGAATATGACCTAAATGTTAATCCAATAACACAAATGAACTTATTGGATGCACAAGATTGGTTAAAAACCCTAATTGGACAAGAATAAGCCTAGGGAGGACGAAAATGACCTAATTGATGATCCAATGACACAAACACACCTATTGGATGCACAAGATTGGTTAAAAACCCTACCTGGACAAGAATATGCCTAGGTAGGACGAAAATGACCTAATTGATCATCCAATGACACAAACACACCTATTGGATGCACAAGATTGGTTAAAAACCCTAATTGGACAAGAATATGTCTAGGGAGGACGAAAATGAACTAAATATTAATTCAATGACACAAACAAACTTATTGGATGCACAAGATTGGTTAAAAACCCTAATTGGACAAGAATAAGCCTAGGGAGGACGAAAATGACCTAATTGATCATCCAATGACACAAACACACCTATTGGATGTACAAGATTGGTTAAAAACCCTAATTGGACAAGAATATGTCTAGGGAGGACGAAAATGACCTAAATATTAATTCAATGACACAACTCAACTTATTGGATGCACAAGATTGGTTAAAAACCCTAATTGGACAAGAATATGCCTAGGGAGGACGAAAATGACCTAATTGATCATCCAATAATACAAACACACCTATTGGATGCACAAGATTGGTTAAAAACCCTAGTTGGACAAGAACATGCCTAGGGAGGACGAAAATGACCTAATTGATCATCCAATGACACTAATGAACTTATTGGATGCACAAGATTGGTTTAAAACCCTAATTGGACAAGAATATGCCTAGGGAAGACGAATATGACCTAAATGTTAATCCAATAACACAAATGAACTTATTGGAAGCACAAGATTGGTTAAAAACCCTAATTGGACAAGAATAAGCCTAGGGAGAACGAAAATGACCTAAATGTTAATCCAATGACACAACTCAACTTATTGGATGCACAAGATTGGTTAAAAACCCTAATTGGACAAGAATAAGCCTAGGGAGGACGAAAATAACCTAATTGATCATCCAATGACACAAACACACCTATTGGATGCACAAGATTGGTTAGAACCCCTAATTGGACAAGAATATGCCTAGGGAGGACGAAAATGACCTAAATGTTAATCCAATGACACAAATGAACTTATTGGATTCACAAGATTGGTTAAAAACCCTAATTGGACAAGAACAAGCCTAGGGAGGACGAAAATGACCTAATTGATCATCCAATGACACAAACACACCTATTGGATGCACAAGATTGGTTAAAAACCATAATTGGACAAGAATATGTCTAGGGAGGACGAAAATGACCTAAATATTAATTCAATGACACAACTCAACTTATTGGATGCACAAGATTGGTTAAAAACCCTAACTGGACAAGAATATGCCTAGGTAGGACGAAAATCACCTAATTGATCATCCAATGACACAAACACACCTATTGGATGCACAAGATAGTTTAAAAACCCTAATTGGACAAGAATATGCCTATGGAGGACGAAAATGACCTAATTGATCATCCAATGACACAAACACACCTATTGGATGCACAAGATTGGTTAAAAACCCTAATTGGACAAGAATATGCCTAGGGAAGACGAATATGACCTAAATGTTAATCCAATAACACAAATGAACTTATTGGATGCACAAGATTGGTTAAAAACCCTAATTGGACAAGAATAAGCCTAGGGAGAACGAAAATGACCTAAATGTTAATCCAATGACACAACTCAACTTATTGGATGCACAAGATTGGTTAAAAACCCTAATTGGACAAGAATAAGCCTAGGGAGGACGAAAATGACACAAATGAACTTATTGGATGCACAAGATTGGTTAAAAACCCTAATTGGACAAGAATAAGCCTAGGGAGGACGAAAATGACCTAATTGATCATCCAATGACACAAACACACCTATTGGATGCACAAGATTGGTTAAAAACCCTAATTGGACAAGAATATGCCTAGGGAGGACGAAAATGACCTAAATGTTAATCCAATGACACAAATGAACTTATTGGAACCACAAGATTGCTTAAAAACCATAATTGGACATTAATAAGCCTAAGGAGGACGAAAATGACCTAATTGATCATCCAATGACACAAACACACCTATTGGATGCACAAGATTGGTTAAAAACCCTAGTTGGACAAGAACATGCCTAGGGAGGACGAAAATGACCTAATTGATCATCCAATGACACTAATGAACTTATTGGATGCACAAGATTGGTTAAAAACCCTAATTGGACAAGAATATGCCTAGGGAGGACGAAAATGACCTAATTGATCATCCAATGACACAAACACACCTATTGGATGCACAAGATTGGTTAAAAACCCTAATTGGACAAGAATATGCCTAGGGAGGACGAAAATGACCTAAATGTTAATCCAATGACACAAATGAACTTATTGGAACCACAAGATTGCTTAAAAACCATAATTGGACAATAATAAGCCTAAGGAGGACGAAAATGACCTAATTGATCATCCAATGACACAAACACACCTATTGGATGCACAAGACTGGTTAAAAACCCTAATTGTACAAGAATATGCCTAGGGAGGACGAAAATGACCTAAATATTAATTCAATGACACAAAAAAAGTTATTGGATGCACAAGATTGGTTAAAAACCCTAATTGGACAAGAATAAGCCTAGGGAGAACGAAAATGACCTAAATGTTAATCCAATGACACAACTCAACTTATTGGATGCACAAGATTGGTTAAAACCCCTAATTGGACAAGAATATGCATAGGGAGGACGAAAATGACCTAATTGATCATCCAATAATACAAACACACCTATTGGATGCACAAGATTGGTTAAAAACCCTAGTTGGACAAGAACATGCCTAGGGAGGACGAAAATGACCTAATTGATCATCCAATGACACTAATGAACTTATTGGATGCACAAGATTGGTTAAAAACCCTAATTGGACAAGAATAAGCCTAGGGAGGACGAAAATGACCTAATTGATGATCCAATGACACAAACACACCTATTGGATGCACAAGATTGGTTAAAAACCCTAACTGGACAAGAATATGCCTAGGTACGACGAAAATGACCTAATTGATCATCCAATGACACAAACACACCTATTGGATGCAGAAGATTGGTTAAAAACCCTAATTGGACAAGAATATGCCTAGGGAGGACGAAAATGACCTAATTGATAATCCAATGACACAAACACACCTATTGGATGCACAAGATTGGTTAAAAACCCTAGTTGGACAAGAACATGCCTAGGGAGGACGAAAATGACCTAATTGATCATCCAATGACACTAATGAACTTATTGGATGCACAAGATTGGTTAAAAACCCTAATTGGACAAGAATAAGCCTAGGGAGGACGAAAATGACCTAATTGATCATCCAATGACCCAAACACACCTATTGGATGCACAAGATTGGTTAAAAACCCTAATTGGACAAGAATATGCCTAGGGAGGACGAAAATGACCTAATTGATCATCCAATAACATAAATGAACTTATTGGATGCACAAGATTAGTTAAAAACCCTAATTGGACAAGAAGAAGCCTAGGGAGGACAAAAATAACCTAATTGATCATCCGATGACACAAACACACCTATTGGATGCACAAGATTGGTTAAAAACCCTAATTGGACAAGAATATGCCTAGGGAGGACGAAAATGACCTAAATGTTAATCCAATGACACAAATGAACTTATTGGATGCACAAGATTGGTTAAAATCCCTAATTGGACAAGAATAAGCCTAGGGGGGACGAAAATGACCTAATTGATCATCCAATGACACATTTACACCTATTGGATGCACAAGATTGGTTAAAACCCCTAATTGGACAAGAATATGCCTAGGGAGGACGAAAATGACCTAATTGATCATCCAATGACACAAACACACCTATTGGATGCACAAGATTGGTTAAAAACCCTAATTGGACAAGAATATGCCTAGGGAGGACGAAAATGACCTAATTGATCATCCAATGACACAACACACCTATTGGCTGCACAAGATTGGTTAAAAACCCTAATTGGACAAGAATATGCCTAGGGAGGACGAAAATGACCTAATTGATCATCCAATGACACAAACACACCTATTGGATGCACAAGATTGGTTAAAAACCCTAATTGGACAAGAATATGCCTAGGGAGGACGAAAATGACCTAAATATTAATTCAATGACACAAATGAACTTATTGGATACACAAGATTGGTTAAAAACCCTAATTGGACAAGAATAAGCCTAGGGAGGACGAAAATGACCTAAATGTTAATCCAATGACACAACTCAACTTATTGGATGCACAAGATTGGTTAAAAACCCTAATTGGACAAGAATAAGCCTATGGAGGACGAAAATGACCTAATTGATTATCCAATGACACAAACATACCTATTGGATGCACAAGATTGGTTAAAAACCCTAATTGGACAAGAATAAGCCTAGGGAGGACGAAAATGACCTAAATGTTAATCCAATGACACAACTCAACTTATTGGATGCACAAGATTGGTTAAAAACCCTAATTGGACAAGAATAAGCCTAGGGAGGACGAAAATGACCTAATTGATCATCCAATGACACAAAGACACCAATTGGATGCACAAGATTGGTTAAAAACCCTAATTGGACAAGAATATGCCTAGGGAGGACGAAAATGACCTAAATGTTAATCCAATGACACAAATGAACTTATTGGAACCACAAGATTGCTTAAAAACCATAATTGGACAATAATAAGCCTAAGGAGGACGAAAATGACCTAATTGATCATCCAATGACACAAACACACCTATTGGATGCACAAGATTGGTTAAAAACCCTAATTGGACAAGAATATGCCAAGGGAGGACGAAAATGACCTAAATGTTAATCCAATGACACAACTCAACTTATTGGATGCACAAGATTGGTTAAAAACCCTAATTGGACAAGAATATGCCTAGAGAGGACGAAAATGACCTAATTGATCATCCAATAATACAAACACACCTATTGGATGCACAAGATTGGTTAAAAACCCTAATTGGACAAGAATATGCCTAGGGAGGACGAAAATGACCTAATTGATCATCCAATGACACAAACACACCTATTGGATGCACAAGATCGGTTAAAAATCCTAATTGGACAAGAATATGCCTAGGGAGGACGAAAATGACCTAATTGATCATCCAATGACACAAACACACCTATTGGATGCACAAGATTGGTTAAAAACCCTAATTGGACAAGAATATGCCTAGGGAGGACGAAAATGACCTAATTGATCATCCAATGACACAAACACACCTATTGGATGCACAAGATTGGTTAAAAACCCTAATTGGACAAGAATATGCCTAGGGAGGACGAAAATGACCTAAATATTAATTCAATTACACAAACAAAGTTATTGGATGCACAAGATTGGTTAAAAACCCTAATTTGACAAGAATAGGCCTAGGGAGGACGTAAATGACCTAATTGATCATCCAATGACACAAACACACCTATTGGATGCACAAGATTGGTTAAAAACCCTAATTGGACAAGAATATGCCTAGGGAGGACGAAAATGACCTAATTGATCATCCAATGACACAAACACACCTATTGGATGCACAAGATTGGTTAAAAACCCTAATTGGACAAGAATATGCCTAGGGAGGACGAAAATGACCTAATTGATCATCCAATGACATAAAAACACCTATTGGATGCACAAGATTGGTTAAAAACCCTAATTGGACAAGAATATGCCTAGGGAGGACGAAAATGACCTAATTGATCATCCAATGACACAAACACACCTATTGGATGCACAAGATTGGTTAAAAACAGTAATTGGACAGGAATATTCCTAGGGAGGACGAAAATGACCTAAATATTAATTCAATGACACAAACAAACTTATCGGATGCAGAAGATTGGTTAAAAACCCTAATTGGACAAGAATAAGCCTAGGGAGGACGAAAATGACCTAATTGATCATCCATTGACACAAACACACCTATTGGATGCACAAGATTGGTTAAAAACCCTAATTGGACAAGAATATGCCTACGGAGGACGAACATGACCTAATTGATCATCCAATGACACAAACACACCTATTGGATGCACAAGATTCGTTAAAAACCCTAATTGGACAAGAATATGCCTAGGGAGGACGAAAATGACCTAATTGATCATCCAATGACACAAACACACCTATTGGATGCACAAGATTGGTTAAAAACCCTAATTGGACAAGAATATGCCTAGGGAGGACGAAAATGACCTAAATGTTAATCCAATGACACAAATGAACTTATTGGATGCACAACATTGTTAAAAACCCTAATTGGACAAGAGTAAGCCTAGGAAGGACGAAAATAACCTAATTGATCATCCAATGACACAAACACACCTATTGGATGCACAAGATTGGTTAAAAACCCTAATTGGACAAGAATATGCCTAGGGAGGACGAAAATGACCTAAATATAAATTCAATGACACAAACAAAGTTATTGGATGCACAAGATTGATTAAAAACCCTAATTTGACAAGAATAAGTCTAGGTAGGACGAAAATGACCTAATTGATCATCCAATGACACAAACACACCTATTGGATGCACAAGATTGGTTAAAAACCCTAATTGGACAAGAATATGCCTAGGGAGGACGAAAATGACCTAAATATTAATCCAATGACACAAATGAACTTTATTGGATGCACAAGATTGGTTAAAAACCCTAATTGGGCAAGAATATGCCTAGGGAGGACGAAAATGACCTAATTGATCGTCCAATGACACTAATGAACTTATTGGATGCACAAGATTGGTTAAAAACCCTAATTGGACAAGAATATGCCTAGGGAGGACGAAAATGACCTAATTGATCATCCAATGACACAAACACACCTATTGGATGCACAAGATTGGTTAAAAACCCTAATTGGACAAGAATATGCCTAGGGAGGACGAAAATGACCTAAATGTTAATCCAATGACACAAATGAACTTATTGGAACCACAAGATTGCTTAAAAACCATAATTGGACAATAATAAGCCTAAGGAGGACGAAAATGACCTAATTGATCATCCAATGACACAAACACACCTATTGGATGCACAAGACTGGTTAAAAACCCTAATTGGACAAGAATATGCCTAGGGAGGACGAAAATGACCTAAATATTAATTCAATGACACAAAAAAAGTTATTGGATGCACAAGATTGGTTAAAAACCCTAATTGGACAAGAATAAGCCTGAGGAGAACGAAAATCACCTAAATGTTAATCCAATGACACAACTCAACTTATTGGATGCACAAGATTGGTTAAAACCCCTAATTGGACAAGAATATGCCTAGGGAGGACAAAAATGACCTAATTGATCATCCAATAATTCAAACACACCTATTGGATGCACAAGATTGGTTAAAAACCCTAGTTGGACAAGAACATGCCTAGGGAGGACGAAAATGACCTAATTGATCATCCAATGACACTAATGAACTTATTGGATGCACAAGATTGGTTAAAAACCCTAATTGGACAAGAATAAGCCTAGGGAGGACGAAAATGACCTAATTGATGATCCAATGACACAAACACACCTATTGGATGCACAAGATTGGTTAAAAACCCTAACTGGACAAGAATATGCCTAGGTAGGACGAAAATGACCTAATTGATCATCCAATGACACAAACACACCTATTGGATGCACAAGATTGGTTAAAAACCCTAATTGGAAAAGAATATGCCTAGGGAAGACGAATATGACCTAAATGTTAATCCAATAACACAAATGAACTTATTGGATGCACAAGATTGGTTAAAAACCCTAATTGGACAAGAATAAGCCCAGGGAGAACGAAAATGACCTAAATGTTAATCCAATGACACAACTCAACTTATTGGATGCACAAGATTGGTTAAAAACACTAATTGGACAAGAATAAGCCTAGGGAGGACGAAAATAACCTAATTGATCATCCAATGACAAAAACACACCTATTGGATGCACAAGATTGGTTAAAAACCCTAATTGGACAAGAATATGCCTAGGGAGGACGAAAATGACCTAATTGTTAATCCAATGACACAAATGAACTTATTGGATTCACAAGATTGGTTAAAAACCCTAATTGGACAAGAATAAGCCTAGGGAGGACGAAAATGACCTAATTGATCATCCAATGACACAAACACACCTATTGGATGCACAAGATTGGTTAAAAACCCTAATTGGACAAGAATATGTCTAGGGAGGACGAAAATGACCTAAATATTAATTCAATGACACAAACAAACTTAATGAATGCACAAGGTTGGTTTAAAACCCTAATTGGACAAGAATAAGCCTAGGGAGGACGAAAATGACCTAATTGATCATCCAATGACACAAACACACCTATTGGATGCACAAGATTGGTTAAAAACCCTAGTTGGACAAGAACATGCCTAGGGAGGACGAAAATGACCTAATTGATCATCCAATGACACTAATGAACTTATTGGATGCACAAGATTGGTTAAAAACCCTAATTGGACAAGAATAAGCCTAGGGAGGACAAAAATGACCTAATTGATCATCCAATGACACACACACCTATTGGATGCACAAGATTGGTTAAAAACCCTAATTGGACAAGAATATGCCTAGGGAGGACGAAAATGACCTAATTGATCATCCAATTACACAAACACACCTATTGGATGCACAAGATTGGTTAAAAACCCTAATTGGACAAGAATATGCCTAGGGAGGACGAATATGACCTAAATGTTAATCCAATAACGCAAATGAACTTATTGGATGCACAAGATTGGTTAAAAACCCTAATTGGACAAGAATAAGCCTATGGAGGACGAAAATGACCTAATTGATCATCCAATGACACAAACACACCTATTGGATGCACAAGATTGGTTAAAAACCCTAATTGGACAAGAATATGCCTAGGGAGGACGCAAATGACCTAATTGATCATCCAATGACACAAACACACCTATTGGATGCACAAGATTGGTTAAAAACCCTAATTGGACAAGAATATGCCTAGGGAAGACGAATATGACCTAAATGTTAATCCAATAACACAAATGAACTTATTGGATGCACAAGATTGGTTAAAAACCCTAATTGGACAAGAATAAGCCTAGGGAGAACGAAAATGACCTAAATGTTAATCCAATGACACAACTCAACTTATTGGATGCACAAGATTGGTTAAAAACCCTAATTGGACAAGAATAAGCCTAGGGAGGACGAAAATAACCTAATTGATCATCCAATGACAAAAACACACCTATTGGATGCACAAGATTGGTTAAAAACCCTAATTGGACAAGAATATGCCTTGGGAGGACGAAAATGACCTAAATGTTAATCCAATGACACAAATGAACTTATTGGATTCACAAGATTGGTTAAAAACCCTAATTGGACAAGAATAAGCCTAGGGAAGACAAAAATGACCTAATTGATCATCCAATGACACAAACACACCTATTGGATGCACAAGATTGGTTAAAAACCCTAATTGGACAAGAATATGCCTAGGGAGGACGAAAATGACCTAAATGTTAATCCAATGACACAAATGAACTTATTGGATGCACAAGATTGCTTAAAAACCCTAATTGCACAAGAATAAGCCTAGGGAGGACGAAAATGACCTAATTGATCATCCAATGACACAAACACACCTATTGGATGCACAAGATTGGTTAAAAACCCTAATTGGACAATAATATTCCTAGGGAGGACGAAAATGACCTAAATATTAATTCAATGACACAAACAAAGTTCTTGGATGCACAAGATTGGTTAAAAACCCTAATTGGACAAGAATAAGCCTAGGGAGAACGAAAATGACCTATATGTTAATCCAATGACACAACTCAACTTATTGGATGCACAAGATTGGTTAAAAACCCTAATTGGACAAGAATATGCCTAGGGAGGATGAAAATGACCTAATTGATCATCCAATGATACAAACACACCTATTGGATGCACAAGATTGGTTAAAAACCCTAGTTGGACAAGAACAAGCCTAGGGAGGACGAAAATGACCTAATTGATCATCCAATGACACCAATGAACTTATTGGATGCACAAGATTGGTTAAAAACCCTAATTGGACAAGAATAAGCCTAGGGAGGACGAAAATGACCTAATTGATCATCCAATGACACAAACACAGCTATTGGATGCACAAGATTGGTTAAAAACCCTAATTGGACAAGAATATGCCTAGGGAGGACGAATATGACCTAAATGTTAATCCAATAACACAAATGAACTTATTGGATGCACAAGATTGGTTAAAAACCCTAATTGCACAAGAATAAGCCTAGGGAGGACGAAAATGACCTAATTGATCATCCAATGACACAAACACACCTATTGGATGCACAAGATTGGTTAAAAACCCTAATTGGACAAGAATATGTCTAGGGAGGACGAAAATGACCTAAATATTAATTCAATGACATAAACAAACTTATTGGATGCACAAGATTGGTTAAAAACCCTAATTGGACAAGAATAAGCCTAGGGAGGAAGAAAATGACCTAATTGATCATCCAATGACACAAACACACCTATTGGATGCACAAGATTGGTTAAAAACCCTAATTGGACAAGAATATGCCTAGGGAAGACGAATATGACCTAAATGTTAATCCAATAACACAAATGAACTTATTGGATGCACAAGATTGGTTAAAAACCCTAATTGGACAAGAATAAGCCTAGGGAGAACGAAAATGATCTAAATGTTAATCCAATGACACAACTCAACTTATTGGATGCACAAGATTGGTTAAAAACCCTAATTGGACAAGAATAAGCCTAGGGAGGACGAAAATGACCTAATTGATCATCCAATGACACAAACACACCTATTGGAGGCACAAGATAGGTTTAAAACCCTAGTTGGACAAGAATAAGCCTAGGGAGGAGGAAAATGACCTAATTGATCATCCAATGACACAAACACACCTATTGGATGCACAAGATTGGTTAAAAACCCTAATTGGACAAGAATATGCCTAGGGAAGACGAATATGACCTAAATGTTAATCCAATAACACAAATGAACTTATTGGATGCACAAGATTGGTTAAAAACCCTAATTGGACAAGAATAAGCCTAGGGAGAATGAAAATGACCTAAATGTTAATCCAATGACACAACTCAAATTATTGGATGCACAAGATTGGTTAAAAACCCTAATTGGACAAGAATAAGCCTAGGGAGGACGAAAATAACCTAATTGATCATCCAATGACACAAACACACCTATTGGATGCACAAGATTGGTTAAAAACCCTAATTGGACAAGAATATGCCTAGGGAGGACGAATATGACCTAAATGTTAATCCAATAACACAAATGAACTTATTGGATGCACAAGATTGGTTAAAAACCCTAATTGGACAAGAATAAGCCTTGGGAGAACGAAAATGACCTAATTGATCATCCAATGACACAAACACACCTATTGGATGCACAAGATTGGTTAAAAATCCTAATTGGACAAGAATATGCCTAGGGTGGACGGATATGACCTAAATGTTAATCCAATGACACAAATGAACTTATTGGAAGCACAAGATTGGTTAAAAACCCTAATTGGACAAGAATAAGCCTAGGGAGGACGAAAATGACCTAATTGATCATCCAATGACACAAATGAACTTATTGGATGCACAAGATTGGTTAAAAACCCTAATTGGACAAGAATATGCCTAGGGAGGACGAAAATGACCTAAATGATAATCCAATGACACAAACACACCTATTGGATGCACAAGATTGGTTAAAAACCCTAATTGGACAAGAATATGTCTAGGGAGGACGAAAATGACCTAAATATTAATTCAATGACACAAACAAACTTATTGGATGCACAAGATTGGTTAAAAACCCTAATTGGACAAGAATAAGCCTAGGGAGGAAGAAAATGACCTAATTGATCATCCAATGACACAAACACACCTATTGGATGCACAAGATTAGTTAAAAACCCTAATTGGACATGAATAAGCCTAGGGAGAACGAAAATGACCTAAATGTTAATCCAATGACACAACTCAACTTATTGGATGCACAAGTTTGGTTAAAACCCCTAATTGGACAAGAATATGCCTAGGGAGGACGAAAATGACCTAATTGATCATCCAATAATACAAACACACCTATTGGATGCACAAGATTGGTTAAAAACCCTAGTTGGACAAGAACATGCCTAGGGAGGACGAAAATGACCTAATTGATCATCCAATGACACTAATGAACTTATTGGATGCACAAGATTGGTTAAAAACCCTAATTGGACAAGAATATGCCTAGGGAGGACGAAAATGACCTAATTGATCATCCAATGACACAAACACACCTATTGGATGCACAAGATTGGTTAAAAACCCAAATTGGACAAGAATATGCCTAGGGAGGACGAAAATGACCTAAATGTTAATCCAATGACACAAATGAACTTATTGGAACCACAAGATTGCTTAAAAACCATAATTGGACAATAATAAGCCTAAGGAGGACGAAAATGACCTAAATGTTAATCCAATGACACAACTCAACTTATTGGATGCACAAGATTGGTTAAAACCCCTAATTGGACAAGAATATGCCTAGGGAGGACAAAAATGACCTAATTGATCATCCAATAATACAAACACACCTATTGGATGCACAAGATTGGTTAAAAACCCTAGTTGGACAAGAACATGCCTAGGGAGGACGAAAATGACCTAATTGATCATCCAATGACACTAATGAACTTATTGGATGCACAAGATTGGTTAAAAACCCTAATTGGACAAGAATAAGCCTAGGGAGGACGAAAATGACCTAATTGATGATCCAATGACACAAACACACCTATTGGATGCACAAGATTGGTTAAAAACCCTAACTGGACAAGAATATGCCTAGGGAGGACGAAAATGACCTAATTGATCATCCAATGACACAAACACACCTATTGGATGCACAAGATTGGTTAAAAACCCTAATTGGACAAGAATATGCCTAGGGAGGACGAATATGACCTAAATGTTAATCCAATAACACAAATGAACTTATTGGATGCACAAGATTGGTTAAAAACCCTAATTGGACAAGAATAAGCCTAGGGATAACGAAAATGATCTAAATGTTAATCCAATGACATAACTCAACTTATTGGATGCACAAGATTGGTTAAAAACCCTAATTGGACAAGAATAAGCCTAGGGAGGACGAAAATGACCTAATTGATCATCCAATGACACAAATGAACTTATTGGATGCACAAGATTGGTTAAAAACCCTAATTGGACAAGAATAAGCCTATGGAGGACGAAAATGACCTAATTGATCATCCAATGACACAAACACACCTATTGGATGCACAAGATTGGTTAAAACCCTAATTGGACAAGAATATGCCTAGGGAGGACGAAAATGACCTAAATGTTAATCCAATGACACAAATGAACTTATTTGATGCACAAGATTGCTTAAAAACCCTAATTGGACAAGAATATGCCTAGGGAGGACGAAAATGACCTAAATGTTAATCCAATGACACAAATGAACTTTATTGGATGCACAAGATTGGTTAAAAACCCTAATTGGACAAGAATAAGCCTATGGAGGACGAAAATGACCTAATTGATCATCCAATGACACAAACACACCTATTGGATGCACAAGATTGGTTAAAACCCTAATTGGACAAGAATATGCCTAGGGAGGACGAAAATGACCTAAATGTTAATCCAATGACACAAATGAACTTATTTGATGCACAAGATTGCTTAAAAACCCTAATTGGACAAGAATAAACCTAGGGAGGACAAAAATGACCTAATTGATCATCCAATGACACAAAGACACCTATTGGATGCACAAGATTGGTTAAAAACCCTAATTGGACAAGAATATGCCTAGGGAGGACGAAAATGACCTAAATATTAATTCAATGACACAAACAAAGTTATTGGATGCACAAGATTGGTTAAAAACCCTAATTGGACAAGAATAAGCCTAGGGAGAACGAAAATGACCTAAATGTTAATCCAATGACACAACTCAACTTTTTGGATGCACAAGATTGGTTAAAAACCCTAATTGGACAAGAATATGCCTAGGGAGGACGAAAATGACCTAATTGATCATCCAATGATACAAACACACCTATTGGATGCACAAGATTGGTTAAAAACCCTAGTTGGACAAGAACATGCCTAGGGAGGACGAAAATGACCTAATTGATCATCCAATGACACTAATGAACTTATTGGATGCACAAGATTGGTTAAAAACCCTAATTGGACAAGACTAAGCCTAGGGAGGACGAAAATGACCTAATTGATCATCCAATGACACAAACACACCTATTGGATGCACAAGATTGGTTAAAAACCCTAGCTGGACAAGAATATGCCTAGGGAGGACGAAAATAACCTAATTGATCATCCAATGACACAAACACACCTATTGGATGCACAAGATTGGTTAAAAACCCTAATTGGACAAGAATATGCCTAGGGAGGACGAAAATGACCTAATTGATCATCCAATGACACAAACACACCTATTGGATGCACAAGATTGGTTAAAAACCCTAATTGGACAAGAATATGCCTAGGGAGGACCAAAGTGACCTAATTGATCATCCAATGAGATAAACACACCTATTGGATGCACAAGATTGGTTAAAAACCCTAATTGGACAAGAATATGCCTAGGGAGGACGAAAATGACCTAAATGTGAATCCAATGACACAAACACACCTATTGGATGCACAAGATTGGTTAAAAACCCTAATTGGACAAGAATATGCCTAGGGAGTACGAAAATGACCTAAATGTTAATCCAACGATACAAATGAACTTATTGGATGCACAAGATTGGTTAAAAACCCTAATTGGACAAGAATAAGCCTAGGGAGGATCAAAGTGACCTAATTGATCATCCAATGAGATAAACACACCTATTTGATGCACAAGATTGGTTAAAAACCCTAATTGGACAAGAATATGCCTAGGGAGGACGAAAATGACCTAAATGTGAATCCAATGACACAAATGAACTTATTGGATGCACAAGATTGGTTAAAAACCTAATTGGACAAGAATAAGCCTAGGGAGAATGAAAATGACCTAAATGTTAATCCAATGACACAACTCAACTTATTGGATGCACAACATTGGTTAAAAACCCTAATTGGACAAGAATAAGGCTAGGGAGGACGAAAATGACCTAATTGATCATCCAATGACACAAACACACCTATTGGATGCACAAGATTGGTTAAAAACCCTAGTTGGACAAGAACATGCCTAGGGAGGACGAAAATGACCTAATTGATCATCCAATGACACTAATGAACTTATTGGATGCACAAGATTGGTTAAAAACCGTAATTGGACAAGAAAAAGCATAGGGAGGACGAAAATGACCTAATTGATCATCCAATGACACAAACACACCTATTGGATGCACAAGATTGGTTAAAAACCCTAGTTGGACAAGAACATGCCTAGGGAGGACGAAAATGACCTAATTGATCATCCAATGACACTAATGAACTTATTGGATGCACAAGATTGGTTAAAAACCGTAATTGGACAAGAAAAAGCATAGGGAGGACGAAAATGACCTAATTGATCATCCAATGACACAAACACACCTATTGGATGCACAAGATTGGTTAAAAACCCTAGTTGGACAAGAATATGCCTAGGGAGGACGAAAATGACCTAATTGATCATCCAATAACACAAATGAACTTATTGGATGCACTAGATTGGTTACAAACCCTAATTGGACAAGAATAAGCCTAGGGAGGACGAAAATGACCTAATTGATCATCCAATGACACAAACACACCTATTGGATGCACAAGATTGGTTAAAAACCCTAGTTGGACAAGAACATGCCTAGGGAGGACGAAAATGACCTAATTGATCATCCAATTACACTAATGAACTTATTGGATGCACAAGATTGGTTAAAATTCCTAATTGGACAAGAAAAAGCCTAGGGAGGACGAAAATGACCTAATTGATCATCCAATGACACAAACACACCTATTGGATGCACAAGATTGGTTAAAAACCCTAGTTGGACAAGAACATGCCTATGGAGGACGAAAATGACCTAATTGATCATCCAATGACACTAATGAACTTATTGGATGCACAAGATTGGATAAAAACACTAATTGGACAAGAGTAAGCCTAGGGAGGACGAAAATGACCTAATTGATCATCCAATGACACAAACACACCTATTGGATGCACAAGATTGGTTAAAAACCCTAACTAGACAAGAATATGCCTAGGGAGGACGAAAATGACCTAATTGATCATCCAATGACACAAACACACCTATTGGATGCACAAGATTGGTTAAAAACCCTAATTGGACAAGAATATGCCTAGGGAGGACGAATATGACCTAAATGTTAATCCAATAACACAAATGAACTTATTGGATGCACAAGATTGGTTAAAAACCCTAATTGGACAAGAATAAGCCTAGGGAGAACGAAAATGATCTAAATGTTAATCCAATGACACAACTCAACTTATTTGATGCACAAGATTGGTTAAAAACCCTAATTGGACAAGAATAAGCCTAGGGAGGACGAAAATGACCTAATTGATCATCCAATGACACAAACACACCTATTGGAGGCACAAGATAGGTTTAAAACCCTAGTTGGACAAGAATAAGCCTAGGGAGGACGAAAATGACCTAATTGATCATCCAATGACACAAATGAACTTATTGGATGCACAAGATTGGTTAAAAACCCTAATTGGACAAGAATAAGCCTATGGAGGACGAAAATGACCTAATTGATCATCCAATGACACAAACACACCTATTGGATACACAAGATTGGTTAAAACCCTAATTGGACAAGAATATGCCTAGGGAGGACGAAAATGACCTAAATGTTAATCCAATGACACAAATGAACTTATTTGATGCACAAGATTGCTTAAAAACCCTAATTGGACAAGAATAAGCCTAGGGAGGACAAAAATGACCTAATTGATCATCCAATGACACAAAGACACCTATTGGATGCACAAGATTGGTTAAAAACCCTAATTGGACAAGAATATGCCTAGGGAGGACGAAAATGACCTAAATATTAATTCAATGACACAAACAAAGTTATTGGATGCACAAGATTGGTTAAAAACCCTAATTGGACAAGAATAAGCCTAGGTAGAATGAAAATGACATAAATGTTAATCCAATGACACAACTCAACTTATTGGATGCACAAGATTGGTTAAAAACCCTAATTGGACAAGAATATGCCTAGGGAGGACGAAAATGACCTAATTGATCATCCAATGATACAAACACACCTATTGGATGCACAAGATGGGTTAAAAACCCTAGTTGGACAAGAACCTGCCTAGGGAGGACGAAAATGACCTAATTGATCATCCAATGACACTAATGAACTTATTGGATGCACAAGATTGGTTAAAAACCCTAATTGGACAAGAATAAGCCTAGGGAGGACGAAGATGACCTAATTGATCATCCAATGACACAAACACACCTATTGGATGCTCAAGATTGGTTAAAAACCCTAGTTGGACAAGAATATGCCTAGGGAGGACGAAAATGAACTAATTGATCTTCCAATGACACAAATGAACTTATTGGATGCACAAGATTGGTTTAAAAACCCTAATTGGACAAGAATAAGCCTAGGGAGGACGAAAATGACCTAATTGATCATCCAATGACACAACCACACCTATTGGAGGCACAAGATAGGTTTAAAACCCTAGTTGGACAAGAATAAGCCTAGGGAGGACGAAAATGACCTAATTGATCATCCAATGACACAAATGAACTTATTGGATGCACAAGATTGGTTAAAAACCCTAATTGGACAAGAATAAGCCTATGGAGGACGAAAATGACCTAATTGATTATCCAATGACACAAACACACCTATTGGATGCACAAGATTGGTTAAAACCCTAATTGGACAAGAATATGCCTAGGGAGGACGAAAATGACCTAAATGTTAATCCAATGACACAAATGAACTTATTTGATGCACAAGATTGCTTAAAAACCCTAATTGGGCAAGAATAAGCCTAGGGAGGTCAAAAATGACCTAATTGATCATCCAATGACACAAAGACACCTATTGGATGCACAAGATTGGTTAAAAACCCTAATTGGACAAGAATATGCCTAGGGAGGACGAAAATGACCTAAATATTAATTTAATGACACAAACAAAGTTATTGGATGCACAAGATTGGTTAAAAACCCTAATTGGACAAGAATAAGCCTAGGTAGAATGAAAATGACCTAAATGTTAATCCAATGACACAACTCAACTTATTGGATGCACAAGATTGGTTAAAAACCCTAATTGGACAAGAATATGCCTAGGGAGGACGAAAATGACCTAATTGATCATCCAATGACACAAACACACCTATTGGATGCACAAGATTGGTTAAAAACCTAATTAAACAAGAATATGCCTAGGGAGGACGAAAATGACCTAAATGTTTATCCAATGACACAAATGAACTTATTGGATGCACAAGATTGGTTAAAAACCCTAATTGGACAAGAATAAGCCTAGGGAGGACGAAAATGACCTAATTGATCATCCAATGACACAAACACACCTATTGGATGCACAAGATTGGTTAAAAACCCTAATTGGACAAGAATAAGCCTAGGGAGGACGAAAATGACCTAATTGATCATCCAATGACACAAACACACCTATTGGATGCACAAGATTGGTTAAAAACCCAAATTGGACAAGAATATGCCTAGGGAGGACGAAAATGACCTCATTGATCATCCAATGACACAAACACACCTATTGGATGCACAAGATTGGTTAAAAACCCTAATTGGACAAGAATAAGCCTAGGGAGAACGAAAATGACCTAAATGTTAATCCAATGACACAACTCAACTTATTGGATGCACAAGATTGGTTAAAAACCCTAATTGGACAAGAATAAGCCTAGGGAGGACGAAAATGACCTAATTGATCATCCAATGACACAAACACACCTATTGGATGCACAAGATTGGTTAAAAACCCTAATTGGACAAGAATAAGCCTAGGGAGGACGAAAATGACCTAATTGATCATCCAATGACACAAACAGACCTATTGGATGCACAAGATTGGTTAAAAACCCTAATTGGACAAGAATATGCCTATGGAGGACGAAAATGACCTAATTGATCATCCAATGACACAAACACACCTATTGGATGCACAAGATCGGTTAAAAACCCTAATTGGACAAGAATAAGCCTAGGGAGGACGAAAATGACCTAATTGATCATCCAATGACACAAACACACCTATTGGATGCACAAGATTGGTTTAAAACCCTAAATGGACAAGAATCTGCCTAGGGAGGACGAAAATAACCTAATTGATCATCCAATGACACAAACACACCTATTGGATGCACAAGATTGGTTAAAAACCCTAATTGGACAAGAATATGCCTAGAGAGGACGAAAATGACCTAATTGATCATCCAATGACACAAACACACCTATTGGATGCACAAGATGGGTTAAAAACCCTAATTGGACAAGAATAAGCCTAGGGAGGACGAAAATGACCTAATTGATCATCCAATGACACAAACACACCTATTGGATGCACAAGATTGGTTAAAAACCCTAATTGGACAAGAATATGCCTAGGGAGGACGAAAATTACCTAATTGATCTTCGAATGACACAAATGAACTTATTGGATGCACAAGATTAGTTAAAAACCCTAATTGGACAAGAATAAGCCTAGGGAGGACGAAAATAACCTAATTGATCATCCAATGACACAAACACACCTATTGGATGCACAAGATTGGTCTAAAACTCTAATTGGACAAGAATATGCCTAAGGAGGACGAAAATGACCTAAATGTTAATCCAATGACACAAATGAACGTATTGGATGCACAAGATTGGTTAAAAACCCTAATTGGACAAGAATAAGCCTAGGGAGGAGGAAAATGACCTAAATGTTAATCCAATGACACAACCCAACTTATTGGAAGCACGAGATTGGTTAAAAACCCTAATTGGATAAGAATAAGCCTAGGGAGGACGAAAATGACCTAATTGATCATCCAATGACACAAACACACCTATTGGATGCACAAGATTGGTTAAAAACCCTAATTGGACAAGAATATGCCTAGGGAGGACGAAAATGACCTAATTAATCATCCAATGACACAAACACACCTATTGGATGCACAAGATCGGTTAAAAACCCTAATTGGACAAGAATAAGCCTAGGGAGGACGAAAATGACCTAATTGATCATCCAATGACACAAACACACCAATTGGATGCACAA
Source organism: Cicer pinnatifidum (assembly GCA_037974775.1). Lineage (NCBI taxonomy): Eukaryota > Viridiplantae > Streptophyta > Magnoliopsida > Fabales > Fabaceae > Cicer > Cicer pinnatifidum. The sequence goes on from JBBPBR010000979.1 coordinate 34,762, forward strand.
GATTCGTTAAAAACCCTAATTGGACAAGAATATGCCTAAGGAGGACGAAAATGACCTAATTGATCATCCAATGACACAAACACACCTATTGGATGCACAAGATTCGTTAAAAACCCTAATTGGACAAGAATATGCCTAGGGAGGACGAAAATGACCTAATTGATCATCCAATGACACAAACACACCTATTGGATGCACAAGATTGGTTAAAAACCCTAATTGGACAAGAATATGCCTAGGGAGGACGAAAATGACCTAAATATTAATTGAATGACATAAACAAACTTGTTGGATGCACAAGATTGGTTAAAAACCCTAATTGGACAAGAATAAGCCTAGGGAGGACGAAAATGACCTAATTGATCATCCAATGACACAAACACACCTATTGGATGCACAAGATTGGTTAAAAACCCTAATAAGACAAGAATAAGCCTAGGGAGGACGAAAATGACCTAATTGATCATCCAATGACACAAACACACCTATTGGATGCACAAGATTGGTTAAAAACCCTAATTGGACAAGAATAAGCCTAGGGAGGACGAAAATGACCTAATTGATCATCCAATGACACAAACACACCTATTGGATGCAAAAGATTGGTTAAAAACCCTAATTGGACAAGATGATGCCTACGGAGGACGAAAATGAACTAAATATTAATTCAATGACACAAACAAACTTATTGGATGCACAAGATTGGTTAAAAACACTAATTGGACAAGAATAAGCCTAGGGAGGACGAAAATGAGCTAATTGATCATCCAATGACACAAACACACCTATTGGATGCACAAGATTGGTTAAAAACCCTAATTGGACAAGAATAAGCCTAGGGAGGACGAAAATGACCTAATTGATCATCCAATGACACAAACACACCTATTGGATGCACAAGATTGGTTAAAAACCCTAATTGGACAAGAATAAGCCTAAGGAGGATGAAAATGACCTAAATGTTAATCCAATGACACAACTCAACTTATTGGATGCACAAGATTGGTTAAAAACCCTAATTGGACAAGAATATGCCTAGGGAGGACGAAAATGACCTAATTGATCATCCAATGACACAAACACACCTATTGGATGCACAAGATTGGTTAAAAACCCTAATTGGACAAGAATAAGCCTAGGGAGGACGAAAATGACCTAATTGATCATCCAATGACACAAACACACCTATTGGATGCACAAGATTGGTTAAAAACAATAATTGGACAAGAATATGCCTAGGGAGGACGAAAATGATCTAATTGATCTTCGAATGACACAAATGAACTTATTGGATGCACAAGATTAGTTAAAAACCCTAATTGGACAAGAATAAGCCTAGGGAGGACGAAAATGACCTAATTGATCATCCAATGACACAAACACACCTATTGGATGCACAAGATTGGTCTAAAACTCTAATTGGACAAGAATATGCCTAGGGAAGACGAAAATGACCTAAATGTTAATCCAATGACACAACTCAACATATTGGATGCACAAGATTGGTTAAAAACCCTAATTGGGCAAGAATAAGCCTAGGGAGGACGAAAATGACCTAATTGATCATCCAATGACACAAACACACCTATTGGATGCACAAGATTGGTTAAAAACCCTAATTGGACAAGAATAAGCCTAGGGAGGACGAAAATGACCTAATTGATCATCCAATGACATAAACACACCAATTGGATGCACAAGATTGGTTAAAAACCCTAATTGGACAAGAATATGCCTAGGAGGACGAAAATAACCTAGTTGATCATCCAATGACAAAAACACACGTATTGGATGCACAAGATTGGTTAAAAACCCTAATTGGACAAGAATATGCCTAGGGAGAACGAAAATCACCTAATTGATCATCCAATGACACAAACACACCTATTGGATGCACAAGATTGGTTAAAAACCCTAATTGGAAAAGAATAAGCCTAGGGAGGACGAAAATGACCTAATTGATCATCCAATGACACAAACACACCTATTGGATGCACAAGATTGGTTAAAAACCCTAATTGGACAAGAATATGCCTAGGGAGGACGAAAATGACCTAAATATTAATTCAATGACACAAACAAAGTTATTGGATGCACAAGATTGGTTAAAAAACCCTAATTGGACAATAATAAGCCTAGGGAGGACGTAAATGACCTAATTGATCATCCAATGACACAAACACACCTATTGGATGCACAAGATTGGTTAAAAACCCTAATTGGACAAGAATAAGCCTAGGGAGGACGAAAATGACCTAATTGATCATCCAATGACACAAACACACCTATTGGATGCACAAGATTGGTTAAAAACCCTAATTGGAAAAGAATAAGCCTAGAGAGAACGAAAATGACCTAAATGTTAATCCAATGACACAACTCAACTTATTGGATGCACAAGATTGGTTAAAACCCCTAATTGGACAAGAATAAGCCTAGGGAGGACGAAAATGACCTAATTGATCATCCAATGACACAAACACACCTATTGGATGCACAAGATTGGTTAAAAACCCTAATTGGACAAGAATATGCCTAGGGAGGACGAAAATGACATAATTGATCATCCAATAACACAAATGAACTTATTGGATGCACAAGATTAGTTAAAAACCCTAATTGGACAAGAATAAGCCTAGGGAGGACGAAAATAACCAAACTGATCATCCAATGACACAAACACACCTATTGGATGCGCAAGATTGGTTAAAAACCCTAATTGGACAAGAATATGCCTAGGGAGGACAAAAATGACCAAAATGTTAATCCAATGACACAAATGAACTTATTGGATTCACAAGGTTGGTTAAAAACCCTAATTGGACAAGAAAAAGCCTAGGGAGAACGAAAATGATCAAAATGTTAATCCAATGACACAACTCAACTTATTGGATGCACAAGATTGGTTAAAACCCCTAATTGGACAAGAATAAGCCTAGGGAGGACGAAAATGACCTAATTGATCATCCAATGACACAAACACACCTATTGGATGCACAAGATTGGTTAAAAACCCCAATTGGACAAGAATAAGCCTAGGGAGGACGAAAATGACCTAAATATTACATCCAACGACACAAACACACCTATTGGATGCACAAGATTGGTTAAAAACCCTAATTGGACTAGAATATGCCTAGGGAGGACGAAAATGACCTAATTGATCATCCAATGATACAAACACACCTATTGGATGCACAAGATTGGTTAAAAACCCTAGTAGGACAAGAACATGCCTAAGGAGGACGAAAAGGACCTAATTGATCATCCAATGACACTAATGAACTTATTGGATGCACAAGATTGGTTAAAAACCCTAATTGGACAAGAATATGCCTAGGGAGGACGAAAATGACCTAATTGATCATCCAATGACACAAACACACCTATTGGATGCACAAGATTGGTTAAAAACCCTAATTGGACAAGAATATGCCTAGGGAGGACGAAAATGACCTAAATGTTAATCCAATGACACAAATGAACTTATTGGAACCACAAGATTGCTTAAAAACCATAATTGGACAATAATAAGCCTAAGGAGGACGAAAATGACCTAATTGATCATCCAATGACACAAACACACCTATTGGATGCACAAGACTTGTTAAAAACCCTAATTGGACAAGAATATGCCTAGGGAGGACGAAAATGACCTAAATATTAATTCAATGACACAAAAAAAGTTATTGAATGCACAAGATTGGTTAAAAACCCTATTGGACAAGAATAAGCCTAGGGAGAACGAAAATGACCTAAATGTTAATCCAATGACACAACTCAACTTATTGGATGCACAAGATTGGTTAAAACCCCTAATTGGACAAGAATATGCCTAGGGAGGACGAAAATGACCTAATTGATCATCCAATAATACAAACACACCTATTGGATGCACAAGATTGGTTAAAAACCCTAGTTGGACAAGAACATGCCTAGGGAGGACGAAAATGACCTAATTGATCATCCAATGACACTAATGAACTTATTGGATGCACAAGATTGGTTAAAAACCCTAATTGGACAAGAATAAGCCTAGGGAGGACGAAAATGAACTAATTGATGATCCAATGACACAAACACACCTATTGGATGCACAAGATTGGTTAAAAACCCTAACTGGACAAGAATATGCCTAGGTAGGACGAAAATGACCTAATTGATCATCCAATGACACAAACACACCTATTGGATGCACAAGATTGGTTAAAAACCCTAATTGGACAAGAATATGCCTAGGGAGGACGAAAATGACCTAAATGTTAATCTAATGACACAAATGAACTTATTGGATGCACAAGATTGTTTAAAAACCCTAATTGGACAAGAATAAGCCTAGGGAGGACGAAAATGACCTAATTGATCATCCAATGACACAAACACACCTATTGGATGCACAAGATTGGTTAAAAACCCTAATTGGACAAGAATAAGCCTAGGGAGGACGAAAATGACCTAATTGATCATCCAATGACACAAACACACCTATTGGAGGCACAAGATTGGTTAAAAACCCTAATTGGACAAGAATATGCCTAGGGAGGACGAAAATGACCTAAATAATAATCCAATGACACAAATGAACTTTATTGGATGCACAAGATTGGTTAAAAACCCTAATTGGACAAGAATATGCCTAGGGAGGA